>JAJJMA010049528.1:0-21935 GCA_023529015.1 Papaver nudicaule | reverse complement strand
TGCGGGCCAATACTGACTTTGCCCCAGTCAAGTATTGGTAAAGTTGAAGGATTCCGTGCGGGCCAATACTGACTTTGCCCCAGTCAAGTGTTGGTAAGGCTGATGGATCCCGTGCGGGTCAATACTGACTTTGCCCCAGTCAAGTATTGTTCGATGTTCTTTGGCCTTTGTGCGAACGAATACTGACTGCCCCAGTCAAGTATTGCAAAGGCTGGTAGGTCCCGTGCGGGCCAATACTGACTTTACCCCAGTCAAGTATTGGTAAAGTTGATGGATCCCGTGCGGGCCAATATTGACTTTCCCCCAGTCAAGTATTGGTAAAGTTGATGGATCCCGTGCGGGCCAATACTGACTTTGCCCCAGTCAAGTATTGGTAAGGCTGATGGATCCCGTGCGGGCCAATACTGACTTTGCCCCAGTCAAGTATTGGTAAAGTTGATGGATCCCGTGCGGGTCAATACTGACTTTGGTTTGTCTTTTGTTTGATTTGTAAGTTTTAATCTGTGCTTGGTGCTTTTTGATATGTTGCACGGTTTGTTTAAGTGTTTGCCCAGTCATAATGATTGCTAAGCCTTGGCCAAGGGGAAGCAGAATCATATATGGGGTGTTTCCCTACCCGGATCTTATTTCCTTTTGGGTAGGGATCTATGTTGTATGTTAGGCATCCCTTGCTATCGATTGGAATCTCTGGTCTTACACTTATTGACGCTTACGAGGTTAATCTGGAGAGATTACACATGGCGTGCTTTTACCTATTTATACGTTTGCTGGATACTCTTATCAAAAATTTGGTTTTGACGGTATCGCGATAATTTTGGGCCTCGTAAGCCTCTTTTTCATTAATACCATAACTGACGCCAGTTTTGACACATTGATTTAACGTGGTTCGGTATCGAAATACCTACGTCCACGGGTGATAATCATGCACTATCTTTATTTATCAAGTTTATTTACATACAAATAATTATTTTTGTTGAGCTGATGCCAGATTTCCGCTTGGTAATTCGATGACACTATATACACGCTTTTAGGTTGATGCAGCTTTTTATAATACCCGAACTAGTACTTGATATGTGAGGTCTGCAATTCCCCTCCAGAGATAGATACATTAGTGGTGAAATATTCATATCTTCTTCTGGCTGCTACGCATAAGCATGCGCTTCTTGGAATTCTAAAAATGTTGTAATAATCAGAAAATGAGGTCCGCAATTTCCTCTCAGAGATAGACACATTCAATGGCCTAAGCCTTTATCTTCTTCTGTTCGCGGTGCGTAACCCTGCGCTTCCTGATTTCTGAAACTATTAAGGATAATACGGCTTTAAATACGTTGCGTTCCACGGATGACGTAAAGTCTGCCCCTTCATGTTTTTCAGAACATATGAACCTTTTCCGGCCAAGTCATGGATGATGTACGGTCCTCCCCAAGTTGGAGCAAATTTTCCTGCTTTTTTCTCCTTCTGGTACGCAGGGATGACTCTCAGCACGTGCTGACCCACCACGAAGTTTCGGGATCTGGATTTTTTGTTGTACTCTCTAGCTAATCTTTGCTGATAATTCTCCATGCGTTGCAATGCAACTTCTCTTTTTTCTTCCAGGTCGTCTAGCTTTTGCAGCATCAGGTCTGAGTTAAGTCCTTTTTCCCATGCTTCACTTCTTGTGGTAAGGAGTATAGCCTCCGTAGGGATCACCGCTTCAGCCCCGTACGTGAGTAGAAACGGTGTTTCTCCCGTCGCTTCTCTTCTCGTAGTGCGGTATGCCCACAGGGTGTTATGTAGCTGCTCACACCAGGCTCCTTTCTTAGGTCCCAAAGTTCTTTTCAAGTTTAGCGCAATGGTTTTGTTCGTGATTTCCGCCTGTCCATTGCTTTGAGGATAAATGGGAGTAGATTTTAGCTGTGCTATTTTGAAGAGTTCGAAAAGTTCATCCACGAGTGTTCCCGATAACTGCGCTCCATTGTCAGAGACTATTGCCGCGGGAATTCCAAACCTGCAGATAATGTTATCGAAAATGAAAGTGAAGATGTCAATGTTTCTGACATTAGCCAGAGCTTTTGCTTCCACCCATTTTGTGAAATAATCCGTAGCCACTATTAGATATCTTCTTTTCTTGGTACCCATTACGAGAGGACCAACTATGTCTATTCCCCACTTCGCGAATGGCCAAGGGCTAAGCACGGAGTTCAATGTGGTGGCGGGAGCTCGGATCCTTCGGGCGTATCGTTGCCATTCTTCACACCTCTTAGACATGCTGGCTGCGTCGTTATTCATGTATGGCCAATAGTATCCTTGCATCCTTGCTTTGTGCGCCAAGGATCGTCCCGCGCTATGATTTCCTGCGTCTTCATAATGTATGGCGACCAACACTTGGTGGCCTTCCTTTCTGGACAAACATCTGAAAAGTGTTCCTGAGAACGACTTCTTGTACAAAATTCCTTCTTGTAACTCGTAATTTCTCGCTTTTGACTCAACCTTTCTTTCTTGCAAGTAACTTGACGGTCTTAACCCTTTTTCCAGCAGTCTGCGTATCGGGATTCTCCAGTCTTTTTCCTCATCGATCTTCATTTCTCGGTCTTTTTCTGCCTTCTCGACAAGATCTTCCATGGTAGCTTTATCTTCCAAATCTTCCTCTGGGGATATTTGCCCTTGGTCCGTAGCCATGACTCCCTTTAATTTGATCGAGGGTTCATATATTCTTCCTATCTTGATGGCGACGGCTGTCGGGTCTTTCATCATTGAAGATAGGAATGCTAGCGCATCCGCATGACGGTTATCCTTTCTACACAAATGTCGAAAGACAATCTTCTCGATCCTGGAAGCGAGACTCTGAGCCAAAGCCATATATGTCATCATATTCTCATCTATAGTTTGGTATTCAATTTGCCGGATAACGAGCTGTGAATCACTTGTCAGCTGTACATCACAAATATCCATTTTTATAATTAGCCATAACGCGTGTATCACGGCCTCGTACTCGACTACGTTGTTCGTGTGTTCTTCAAATTCCAGCCTGAATGAATGCACTATACGGTCCCCCAAGGGCGAGGTGATGATAATGCCTATCCCTGCTCCTTCTTTATTCCTGGATCCGTCAACGAAAACTTCCCATCTTTTTGAGTTGGACAGGACCAGAATACTGTTGGGATCCTCGTTGTCTTCCTCAAAGCCAGGTATTTCGTCCACTCCGTCGTCATTGTCCAAGGGTAAATACGCAAGGAAGTCTGCGAGTACTTGAGATTTTCTTGCCGTGCGGGATTCGTATATGATCTTGTGTTGCCCTAACTGTGCGTTCCACTTGGCTATCCTTCCCACCGCCTCTGTGTTATTGAGTACCGCTCCCAGCGGAGCTTTGGTGATCACACGAACGTAATGCGCGTCAAAATAGGTTCTTAGCTTCTGACTAGCATGGACTAGAGCTAAGATGAGTTGTTCTAACTTGGTGTAGTTTTTCTCTGCGGAAGACAGGGTTTTACTGACGTAATAGACTGGTTGTTCCTCCTTCAGATTGGTTCGGACCAAGACGGCGCCCACCGCGTTACTCGTAGCCGCGATATATAAGGCCAACACTTCATCCCGCTCGGGCTTTTGAAGGATTGGTATTGCCGCCAGGTATTCTTTGATTTTTTGAAATGCGTCCTCGCACGAATCCGTCCATGCGAACTTGCTTTCCTTTTTCAATATATTGAAGAAAGGTTTGCATTTGTCTGATGATCTCGCGATGAACCTTCCTAACGCCGCGAGGCTCCCATTAAGCTTCTGGACTTCCTTTAGCTTGCGTGGTGAAGGCATATCCACGATTGCCTGAATTTTAGCCGGATCTACCTCGATTCCTCTTTTCGTAACCAGATACCCTAAAAATTTGCCTGATGTAACCCCGAAAGTGCACTTTTCTGGATTTACTTTCATGTGACATTCCCTCATAGCCTGAAAAATTTCCCTCAGATCTTCCAGGTGACTGCCTGCCTTCTTACTTTTGACTAGCATGTCATCTACGTACACTTCCAGACTGTGTCCAATCCATGGCTCGAAAACCTTGTTTACCAATCTCTGATACGTTGCCCCCGTGTTTCTTAGTCCAAACGGCATTCTGGTGTAACAATACAATCCTCTTGGAGTAAAGAAAGCAGTGTGCTTCTGATCTTTAGGGGCCAGTGCAATTTGATTATAACCGGAGTATCCGTCCATGAATGATAACAATTCATGTCCTGCGGTTGCGTCGACGAGTTGATCTATGCTGGGCAGTGGATAATTATCTTTCGGGCACGCCTTGTTGAGATTAGAGAAATCTATGCAGATCCGTACACCGCCATTCTTCTTTGGTACGACTACCATGTTCGAAATCCACGTCGGGTACTTGACTTCCCTTATGAATCCCGCTTCCAAAAGTTTCTTCAATTCTTGCTCCACCGCATGCTGGTAATCCGGTGATATCTTCCGCAATCTTTGTCTAAACGGTTGCGTTCCTGGTTCTATTTTTAGTTCATGTTCCACAACTTTTGGATTTATGCCGGGCATATCTCCCATCTTCCATGCAAAAATATCAGCGTACTCAATTAACAATTTGTGGAGCGCATCCTCCTGTTCTTCCCCAGCAGTGTCACAATTTTTATCATCCTTGGAGAATCATGCGTGCTTATGTTTACATCCTTGGTGGGTTCCACCGCGGAGAAGAGCGGTTCTGCAGCTCCAATGAGGGGAGCATTCTTTAATTGTTATTTAGCATGCGCTTTTCCTTTTACTGCTTTCATTGCTTCCAACTCGTTAGGAATTATGCCTGGACATGAGGTGCTCGAGCTTTTGTTGGGCTTTGGCGTGGTAGTAAGGATTTCATTTGCTATGTCCGTAAGATGCTGCTCAATTGCTAAGTTCTTGTTTTTCTCCGCTTCTCTCCATGGACTCGACATTTCGTATGCTGGGTCTGTATGCACGTGCATTAAGCTCTTTCCCTTAGACTCCTCGAGATATTCGTTAATGACCATGTTCTTATTTTCTTCCTTTCGGGCTTTTCTGGTATTTTGTTCCGCACGCTCCGCGTTCATTCTGATTTCGGTCGCGTGACATTCCCTTGCTATGTCCTGATCACCTTTGATTTTCATTTCTCCCTGATCCGTAGGAAAGCTTAAGTATTGATGGTATGACGATGCGACTCCTTTCAATTGATGAACCCACAATCTTCCTATTATGACATTATACGGCGAAGGCGCATCCACAATGCTAAAACTTGTATTGATCGTTAAGGGACCCACTTTTACCTCCAGTACAATTTCTCCTTTGGGCTTTGAAATGGATCCGTTGAAGCCGTAAATGGTGTATCGTGATGGGGACAGCTGCTCATCTCTGAGATTCATCTTAAGGAACGCACTATAAAACATCACGTTCAAAGAACTCCCGCTATCAATCAAATTTTTCTTCACGTTCCATCCGGCGACGGGCAAAGTCAAAACAAGCGGGTCATTGTGCACCTCCATATCTTGATCTACATCTGCTGCTGAGAAACTTAAGGGTGTGGCCATCCATCCTTCCCACTGCTCCGTGGCTTCTCCGTTTATGCTGAAAATTTCGTGGCTTTCCATTCGCTTCCTGAGTCGCTGGCTTATGCCTCCCACGAGTGTTGACGCACGAGATTCCGAATGGGTGATCATGGTAACTACTTGGTCATTTGGTGGGATTGTGACTGTCTTGCTACGCTGGCTGCGTTGTTGCTGACACATACTGCCCTAAGTCTCATGTGTCCACCAACGCCTGGATATAATCCTTTAGCGTTTTGCAATCTTCGGTTCGATGCCCTTTGAACTCATGGTACTCACAGAAATCTTTATGGTTCTCATTTCGGGAAGCCTGCTGTCCTCTTGACCATGGCCACTTCATATCCGCACGGGATTTCAGGGTTCGCAATATCTGTGACACGCTTGTGTTCAACTTTGTGTATACCGAATCATTGAAATCGTAGCTCTTCTTTCATGTTCCCGGCTTTAGACGCTTGTTGTCGTACTGTCTTGCTCCATCATACACTCTCTTCTCCGAAGGCACGGGCTCCACTGAATTGGTGCGGTGTGAACTTCCGTGTCCTTGTGAAGATCTGTGATTGCTCTTCTACTGATCCGATGGTCGATGCGATTGACTCCGTGGGTTGTCTCTTTGAATCTCCTGCAATCGTACATGCTTTTCAAGGATAATGCGCAATGCTCCCTCAGTCTGTGGATCCGATCCGTGTATTTCTACAAAAAGCGCGCAATGCCTATCCAGCCCCCAAGTGAAACCGCTGATTTTCGCCCCATCGCTCACGTTTCCTATTTCTTGGCAGATCTTCGTCCACCTTCTCTCATAGTCTCTGTAATTTTCCCCTGGCTTGGAAATTAGTCCGTGAAGCTTATCAGTCCCCGTCTTCAAAGCTTTATTATACATGTATTGTCCCACGAACTTGGTGGCCAACTCAGCGTACAATCTGATGGAGTTTGGAGTTAAGTTGTCGTACCATTGGAGTGCGACTCCCTTTAGACTGGACGGGAAGTACCTGCACATTACCACATTATTACTTACCCAGGGAGCCATAACCCGTGCGTAATATCTTAGGTGTGCCGCGGGATCTTTGGTTCCGTCATAGCATTGGAAGGCCGGAAGCGAGCATTTCCTAGAAATCCTAGTTAATGCTAGCCTGGGAACAAGGGGTGTTGTTTGTGCGTCATGCATCGCCACTTCCAATCTATTGCCTCCTTGATGTGCTCTGATTGCTCTTAGTTCAGCTCTCACTTCTTCCAGCTCATCCCGATACTGACGTCCGGGGTTGTTGGGTACGGCGCCATGGTTAGCTGGTCTGTCCACCACGTGCACTTCATCACCAAAATCATCCTCATATTCATCCCGTCATAATCTCCTGCCATGTCGTCCTCTGCGGATTGATTTCCTACTTCATAGTCGTAATCCATACCCCCTGGGTAATTGTTATCGTACGATATGATTGGTGGCCGGACTCTTTGCTGAGGATGCGTGATCATTCTTCTTTCTTGATTGTCTTGATGTCGGATACTTCTTGGAAGTTGATATCGTAATGGTTGCACCTGCGGTGCTCGCGCCAAGATCACTGCTTTTCCCTTTAGCTCTTCGTTTTCCCGTGCTAGTATGGCCATTGCGTCTGCTAGCAGTTTTCGTTCCCTTTGAGTTGCTTTTAGTTCAGCTGCCAGTAGTATGGATGCGTTTGATTGAGGGGATGGCTCCATGCGCGGGATAATTTCGTGCTGATGGTAAGACTCTGCTTCTAATTCTTCTTCCACAGAATCGTCCTCACTGGTCTCAATGTTAACATGCGGTTTTCCGCACTCCACTCTCTCAGGCTGCCCGGCGGGCTTTTGTATTGGTGACAAGACTCCACTTCCGGGGAGCTGATATGGTAACTGCATGCGTGAGGATCCTCCCAGCTCGCCTGGTGCCAATCCATACTGGTGAAGGTGTCCGGCCTGCTTCTCTGCGTGCTCTTTGGCAACTTGGCAGCTCTCGGGTTTGTGGCCTTTTATCCTGTGGTAGTCGCAGTAATCCTCTTGAATTGTTCCTCCCACCTTGCCTTTGTTTTTCTCTGTCACCGCCCTTGCCATTTCCATCCTTTGGGCTTCTGCATCTTGGACTGCTCGGGAATTTCTTGCATCTGCTGTGGCTTTTGATGTAACCTTCTGTGCTTCTACAGCTGCACTCCTGTCCACGTCCTATTTGTGCGCAGCAGCTGCTTGTGTCTTTTGATGTTGTTCAAATACCTTCTTTTTTGCTATCGCAACCATTTTCGTTGTAGCTTCTGCTGCGGCCTTTGATGCTTCTTGGGATGCTACAACTGTTCTCAGGTCTGCTCCCGTCACCGTGCTCGCCTTTGTGACTGCGATTGTTCTGTTAGCTTCCTGCTCCATGGCGATTTTCTGTGCACTCCGCGTTCTTACTGGGGGTATTGGATTCTTAGGCTTCGGGGGGTCCTTGAGCGATTCCATGTTCTGTAATGGTACAAACAATAGAGAAACCCAGCAGATTTTTACAAAAATTATGTTAGTCATATTATTAATATAATTCCATCCTTCTTGTGGATCTGCTTCCTCGATCCTTTCCCGCCATGATATGCCACCAGTTTCGATGCGAAGGCTCAGGACGAGATGAAAGCATGAATACAACATTATAAGTAATAACAATTTATGCATTCCAAATGCTATTACTCATTCTCTTAGTGAGAAAAATCATACTGTTAATTTTGATTTGAGAACACAAGGTCAATAGGAAAAGACTAATACTTTTACCGAGACAATATGTCCCTGTTTCTAGCGCCAAAATGTGAGCGCATAAATCTATTTGTTTAGATCAAGAGCTCACAATCAATATCGCAGCATACATGTGAGTGCGATACAATAATGATATCACAAGATATAACTTTGAAGAAGACCATTACTGATTATCTCACTTCGGTAAATACCAGCAATGGTCAACATATTTCAGATCAGCCTAGGTTTATAACATTTATAGAACAATATGGAAATATATAATTGATCCCGCACGGGATGCATGGCTGCGGGATCAGCATGCTTAATAAGTGATATTGAGATGAAGTACTAAATAAATTATGGTTGTGCTGCTAAAGTAATGGAATCATGACTCATATAACTTGAACTTGACATGTAGCAATACTAATGAAAGGAATTCTCATCTCATACATGAGAATAATAGAAGACTTAAGATAAATTCTTGAGTGCTTGATCGGACTTACAATGGTAGGATTTTAGTTTCTCTTTTTTCTTTTAGACTAGAGTTGGATTCCTAAATAAACCTTCTCTCTCCTGCCTAATCTCTCTCTCTCTCCTTTTTTGTCGACCCCCTCTTCATTCAGAAGGGTCAAGTATTTATAGAACCTATAAGATATTCACTGTTAGTAGATCAACCCGTGCGGTTTCTTCACTATGCTGGTACACGGGTTTGGGGACTTGTATCATTTCCGCACGGGCCTGGGAGTCCGCGTTCCCTTCCTTTGATAATACTTGGCTGTGGTTGTGCCACGTCTTGGCCGTACACAGATCCGTTGCATGTAATGCAACCGCCACGTTTCAACCACCCTCTGTCCTTATCTTGACCGTTGATTTTGAATTGACTCGAGATCTGAAAAAGTAGCTTTGGTCTTTCCATGGTGCTCGTTGTTGTATCGTGTTAAGTTACTTCCATCTTCAGATCTTGCCATGTGTACCATGACAAATGTGCTATTACACCTATTAATGTGCAGCAAGGTAGATTGGAAAATATGTTAGTCGGCAACAATAAAGAAAATGACATCTTAATGAAACTAGAAAACGAAACAATTACTACAATGGTTATTAATGACAAGAATCAAGGTGGAAAATGCAATGCAGGAGAAGTGGAAGTTGCAAGCTACTGGGATAATCTCAATGAAGACATAGTCGGGTTGATAGCAAATCTTCTTCATGGATCAGATTATAAGCATTTTCGTTCACTTTCTAAAGAAAATAGAGCGATAATTGCTAAAGTACAAGCAACATCGTTTTTATCTCCATGGATGATGTTTTTTTTTTTTTTGATCAGCAAAAAAGATTTTATTGATCAAAAAGCAAGAGGGTACAAAAACTCTTGTACCACCCTAAGGAATACAAAGTAACTCAAAGCAGTGAAGAAGCTAAGAGTGGTAGAACCAAAACAGAGAAACAAAAACAGAGAATGAAAACAGAGTTAGCTAAAGTATAGATTGTGCCAATTCAACATAGCTGAGTTGTAGTCGATGTTCTCGTAGTCCTTTATCACCATTGCCCAGTTGTATAGGCAATACTTAGCCTTCACAAACACAGTGTCTATTGTACTGCTCTTACTGTTGAAAACTCTTGCATTTCTTTCTTTCCAAAGAGACCACATAATGACTGCAGGAAGGAAGTTCCACACTGTTGTTGTAGCCTTGTCAGTTAGGTTCAGCTTCCATGAGTGTAGAGTGGTCACCACATCTTCTGGAATAGTGAAGGAGCAGTGAATCTTTGAGAGAAATTTGGTCCATAAGTCTTTGGCATAAGAGCAGTGTAGGAACAGATGGTCTGGAGTTTCATTATGCTGACAAAACAAACAGTTTGGTGGTACAGCCATACCTCTTCTGAGTAATCTATCTCTTGTAGATAATCTTCTATGACATAATCCCCATAAGAAGAAAGAAACTTTAGGAGGAAGTTTTTGGTGCCAAATGACTGAGAAGATTGAGTTATAATCTGGACCATTAATATCTGATAGCAGGCTTGAATAAGCTGAACTTACAGTGAAGTTTTTCTTTGAAGTGAGAGACCATTGAATCACATCATCAACTGTTGAATCCATTTGCACACCATTCAATTCTGTTTGCAGCAGTAGCAGTTCACCTCTGACATTTATATTTCTTCTTCTTGGTAATTTGAGATCCCAAATGACTTCTTCATTCTCCTGCTTACAAATTTCAGCTACATATTTCTCTTTTGTTCTGCAGACTGCAAAAAGATGAGGATATCTGCTGGCCAAAGAAACATCAGAAAGCCAAATATCATGCCAGAATCTCACATTTGTACCTGCATTCACTTGAAATTTAATGTGCTTCTTAAAATCTTCCTTGCAGTTCATGATTCCTCTCCAAACAGACCTTCCATAAGTAGATTTAGGATGTTTTGAAAGCCAGTTCACAGTGTCCATACCATACTTTTCAATAATAATCTCCTTCCATAAAGAATCATGTTCAGTGGCAAACCTCCATAGCCACTTACTAAGCAGGGCATTGTTCATTATTTTTAGACTTTTAATTCCAAAACCTCCCTTCTTCTTTTTTCTATACAGCAAGTCCCATCTTAAAAGATGCATTTTCTTCTTACCATTCTTGTCATGCCAAAGAAAATTCCTCATGAGGGCTTCAAGTCTTCTAACAACTGGCATAGGCATTACAAATAAGGACATATAATAAACAGGGAGACTAGAAAGGACACTGTTTATGAGAGTTAGTTTCCCAGCTCTTGATAGAAAAGCCTTCTTCCAACCTGCAAGTTTGGCAGTAAACTTGTCCACCACCTTTTCCCATTTAGCAATGCCACCACTTTTATCACCTAAAGGCAAGCCCAGATAAGAAGTAGGAAGAGAACCCATAGTGCAACCAAGCAAGCTAGAGAACTGATTTAAGTCTCCATCAAAACCTACTCCATAAATGCAACTTTTGTTGAAATTGATTTTAAGACCAGTAAGGAGTTCAAAAGAGAGGAGAATGAGTCTTAACTGTTGGACTTGACTCACATCAGCATCTATGAAGATGAGGGTGTCATCTGCAAATTGCAGATGACTAATAGACTTGCCACTCTCACTAGCTTGGAAACCTGAAATAAGACCATGTTCTTGAGCTTTGGTTATCATGTAAGAAAGAGCTTCACCTACAAGAAGGAATAAGAATGGTGATAAAGGGTCACCCTGCCTAATCCCCTTTTTTGAAGTAAAGAAGCCAGTAGCTGAGCCATTAATAAGGATTGAAAACTTCACAAATTCCTTACAACACCTCATCCATTTGCTCCATTTTGCCCCAAAACCCATCACATGCATCATTTCTTCTACAAAATCCCAGCTGACATGATCAAAAGCCTTTTCAAAGTCCACTTTTATAAGTAAACCAGGTTTTCCACTTCTGCATCTTGAATCTATTAACTCATTTGCAATTAAAACTCCATCAAGAATCTGTCTTTTCTTCAGGAAAGCAGTTTGTTGCTGAGAAATCACTGATGGCAGAACTTTCTTCAACCTCTCTGTCAGAACCTTAGACACAATCTTATATACACCATGAACCAGACTTATAGGTCTTAAGTCTTTTATCTCTTCTATTGTGTCTTTTTTTGGAATAAGAGCTATAAAGGTGTTCTTTAGTCTCCAATCTAAGAAGTTTTTATGTTGCAATTCTGTAATAATGTTCATCAAATCATCCTTGATCACTTCCCAGCATATTTTATAGAAACTTATGTGAAAACCATCTGGCCCTGGAGCCTTGTTTTGGCCAAGAGCTTTAATAGCTTGCAAGCATTCCCCTTCACTTACATCAATCTCCAACCATTTTCTCTGTTGGTCTGAAATCTTATTGAAATTCATATTTTCCATAGAGAAAAGTCTGACAGGTTGATTTTGAAAAATGTCTTGAAAAAACTTCACAATACCTTCTTTAATTTTGAGTTCATCTGCTGTGATAACACCATCTACCTTGATAGAACCAATATAGCTTCTTCTTGCATTGTCTGTAGGAATTCTATGAAAGTATTTTGTGTTGTTTTCATTGTCCTTAATATGCTCAACTCTTGCTCTGCTCCTCCACTTCTCAGCTTTCAAAAGAATCAGCTTGCAGTGCTCTTGTCTTGCTTTAAACCTCTCCTCCCATTGCTCTTCTGACAAACCATTGTTTTGATCTTCCTCCATGTCCAAGTCAGTGAAAACTTGCTCAAGCTCATCTATTCTCCTTTCTAAATCACCAAATTCAGCTTTGCTCCAATTCTTCAGCTCCACTTTGAGAAACTTCAGTTTTTTGCAAAAAACAAAACCTGCATTATCTTCATTTCCTGCAATAAAACAAGAGTTCCAAAGATTTTTAACAACTTGAATAAAATCAGGATGGGAATACCAATATATCTCACTACGAAAAGGTCCAGGTCCCCTCTTCACACCATTGAAAATCAGAGCTAGAGGATTATGATCAGAGCATGGTCTTGGAAGTGCCTGTTGTAGAATTCTTGGGTACTGAAGTTCCAGCTCAACTGATATGAGGAATCTGTCTATTCTGCTTCTAATGCTTTGAATTTGATTGTTGGTCCAAGTGTATGTAGCTCCCATAAGTGGTAAGTCAACAAGCTCATGATTTAAAATGAATCTGTTAAACTTTCTCATGTCACTGGTACTATCTGTTTCTGAAGTTCTCTCATGTGCATATCTTGTGACATTAAAGTCTCCTCCAATCACCCAAGGAATGTCATAATAAGCTCTGATTTCTTCAATTTCCCTCCAGAATTCTCTTTTATCTTCAGTTCTAGAGGTGCAAGGTGCATATATTCCTGTGAACAGCCACTCAAATTTTGTGTCTAGCATCTGACAATGCAGTGATATAGAATGCTCTCCTATCATTGTATCCAGCACATTGATTTTTGAGTTATCCCAACAACAAAGAATCCCTCCAGATCTTCCTTCAGAAGGTGCATCAATCCACTTGACATGTTTGTTACCCCATATCTGCCAAACTAGAAGATCATTACACTGCTGCAACTTAGTTTCTTGCAACAACAAGATAGTTGGTCTCCAGCTTCTCACTTTATGCTTTATAATATCCCTTCTCTTGAGGTCATTAAGACCCCTCACATTCCAACAAATAGCTTTGCAATCCATAAGAAATTAATCACCCAGAGAAAACCAAGCTAGATCAACAGCTAGTGTCTTTTTTCTTCTCCTTCTCCAAAGCAGCTAGATGAGATCTCATGGAATCAAAAATTGTGTCAGTGTTTTCCTCATCAGTACCCTTGCACTGAAGACCCAATTTTGGTCCAATATCAACCATCTGAGTTAGCACTTTTTCAAAATCTTCTCTAAGGCCTTTCTCTACCTGATGCTTCATGACACTCCACTTCTCTGTTGAGCAACAGATTGCAGTTGTTGATACCATTTGAGTGACATTATTGTCTTTTTGCTGTGTGCTTGAAACAATATTGCCTTCTTGCTGAGTACTTGGTACATTATTGTCTTCATTCCTCTGCAATGACGCTAAGGCCTCAGTCTCTTCTAAAAGAAAGACAATATCTTCTGATGATGCAATGTCAATGGAAGAGTTTGGAAAGATAGTCGTTTTTTCCATTATCCCAACTGGTTCCTGGTTGCTTATATTATCTTGGCTACCCGAACCCGAACCCGAACACGATAATCCAGTATCCATATTTAAAACCGAACTCGATGCTCCATTATCCATATTCAAACCCGGATTAGAGTAATCCGGATTTTGCTTTTTGGTGGTTCCGGTCTTACTCTTATTCTTCTTCTTCTTTTTGGAACCCTTTTTTGAATTCAAATTTGAAATCTCTGTAACGTTCTTTCCTTTTTCCGCGCGCGAGAATTTCTCTTTTGAATTATTCCTCCGAGATTCTTGACTTGACTGCTGCATGTCCGACCATTCAATCAGGTAAGTTTGATTATCTCCATTATTATCGCCTTCCTTTCCGTCATCTTCTTCCTGAGTTTGTGGAATTCTTGTACGGTAATACTCTTGATTTTCACTGTCCATCGGTGTAACAAGCACTGGAAACATGATATCTCCATTACTAAACAAGAAAGTGAAACTTTTTTGGATTACTGATCTGACCTTCAATTTTGCCGCAGAGACATCAGACCAATTAACTGTTGATTCATGAATCTTGATTAAGCCTCCTAGTCTTGCACCTATCTGTGTAAAACATTCATCATTCCAATGATTAAAAGGAATTCCAAATATTTTAATCCATTCTCCATCTTCGATTGTATTGTTTAGTTGGACTGCATTAGCTGATGCCCACCACGGACTGAGTTTGAAAGATATGCCCTTTGAATTCCAGATGCCCAGACTTAACATTGGGTCTTTATCTTCCTTATTCACAAAGAAAAAAGCTCTTTTATCTTCAAAAGGGTAGATATCAAAAGGCTGTTGTAATAGAAATCTTTTGGATATTTGTTTGCCTACATCCTCCCATGAATCGATTGATTGTGATGCTTCAATGATAATAGCTTGATTCCAATCATCATCGTTAGTCATGACTGAATCTTTAGATGTGCCAGTTGATTTGTGAACCTCAGAAACTTCTTCTTCGATTGTGTTATGATCTTCTTCCTCGGCTGGAATATTCTTGCTTTGAGTAGTTGTCCTTGATTCAGTAGACACAGGACTCTTCTTCTTGGAATATGACACACTTTGCATAACTTTCTCAAGGCCATAAACAATTATGTTCCATCTATTGTATCCTTTTTCTGCTGGAAAAAAGGTTAAGTGCTTGTTGTTCTTTGAATATACGGTTAAGCGAAAATACTCACCATATTTGTTTTGATCTCTGATCAAAAAAAGATGATCATCTCCCCACTTCGAATCCCAAGTCCATCCTCCGTAAAATTCCTTTCTTGACTCCTTCTTCATGATGTTTTTTAGCCAAACATCAGCTTCATAGCAGATCGAGAATTTTATGAAGTTTTTTGTGTTTCTTGTGATCTCTTGAATGCTAAAGTTTCTTGATTTCTCAGAAAATATGAAAAACTTATACTCACACTCCACCTTAACCTCATTCGATGTGAAAGATACCTTTTCTTCCTTCTTCTTCTTTGGTTTTTTATGTGTAACCACTTGCCATTCTCCTTCTGAATCCTCCTGATCTCCATAAGACTTCTTGTTCCCTTCCTTGACAACCTCAACCCAAATCTTCTTGCTTCCATTACCATGCTGATCGTAGAAACCTAGCTCTGATCCCCCTTGACGTGATGAAGAACCCTGATCCAAAATCGCAGCTCCGTGAAACCCGCTCATCCTCTCTCTCCGAGATAGAAATCCCATGGATGATGTTCTCCAGTAGAGACCACAATTTTACTATCTTCAGTGCCGTAAACCCGATGTATAACAATGAAAAATACGTCATGAACCTCTACGAGCTAGCAGGATCTACAATCCGTTTTCAGAAAGGCGGCTGGCTTCTAATGACGAGAAAGCATAATATATTTTTCTACAACCCATTCACAAGAGAAATGGTGAAACTTCCGGAGATAGATAGGCATTATTGTTATACAGTTGTTTCTTTTTCGTCTTTGCCTACTTCTCCAGACTGCATAGTTTTTGCTATGTATGAAGGCGACGACCAAGTTCATATTGATTTTCTTAGAAGGGGAGAAGCGCATTGGGGGTCTCTTAACTTTGATAGAAACAAGGACAGACCATTCCTTGACATTGCAGTTTTTTTTCACGATGGGGCTTTCTTTTGCGTAGATTATAATGAAAACTTTGGAGTTTTTAGTGTAATGGATAAAAGTTGGAAAGTTCTTGAGAAACCCCTTGACGCATATTATTGGGCCGACCGAGCGAAGCGAGAGAGGACCCTATATATGGTGATTTTGTGTCACATGAATAGTGACTTCTTTTTCAATTTGACACAAAAAGATTAGATTTCTTTTGTTGAAGGGTAAAAATGTATATTAATTTATAGCAATTTTAAAACATTAATATTTTTTAAAATACACTTCGGATTTTCGCAAAATATACATATTTAGAAAGCTCTTTAAATTATCTACGCGCAATGAGTATAAACATCGATACCAATTTTAAAAAATTTGCCTAAAAAATCATCTCCCCCTCTTTTAAGGCAAGCAACCATTTCTCAAAGGCTTACTGTTCGTAGCCGTTGGATCTACCAGCTTTAAAACCGGGCCGTCAGATCTCAAAAAAAATTCCAACCAAATTCTGTTGTGAAAACGGATGTGAATCGTTGGATTTCAAACCAACCTGACATTATGGCCGTTAAATCTTATAGATTTCGTTCAACGGCGAAAGGACTAAGTTACCCTCTGTATTTTCATTTCGTCACTGACTGTTTCGTAAGAGCAAGCACTATGGTTCTCTATTAATAGAGAATTCTCTATTGAATAGAGAAATGCAACTACTATGGTGCAAAATTTCTCTATTGAATGGACATAGAGATGGACTTCTCTATTGCCTGCTACGGATTCGTAGCAGGCAATAGCAATAGAGATGCGAGGCGGAAATCCAATTCCCGCAGGGCGGAAATCTAATTCCCGCAGAAAACTTTTTACGGAAATCCAATTTTCGCCCAGAATTCATGCGAGAATTGGATTTCCGTCCCATAAATAATACCGTTTGACCTTTTTTTCCCTACACCCCCTCTACACCTCAACATCTAACCATCCATCTTTCTATTTTTTCATGACCATCAGATCCCCAACGACTCTTTTTTCAAAATTCAAAAAAACTATCCGTTGGGATCTCTTTTATATAAGAAAATTCACCATCTTTGACAAATCCACCCCAATCAATCTTGTTTCCATTGATTCCTTCTTTCTCCCTTCAAATTTTCAAATTTTTTTCATCACAAAATCGATATGGCGACTAATTATACCAAGTTTGAAGATCGTGCTATTACTAATTCTTTCATTCGTGTATCAATGGAAAATGTTGAGGGGCTACTAGGAGAGACGCCGTTTTGGAGTCGTGTTTTTAGTTTGTTTGTGGAAGCCACAAATAATCCAAGAGGTAGAAATGAAAATGGAATTAGCAACCGATGGGCATTAATTAGTAGAGACATCTTGGATTTTGTAAGAATTATGAATGCTATTCGCCGGAGGCATATAAATGCATCACGCCGACAATTGGTCGTACGAGCTCGGTCACAATTTTATGGCCTCAACCATCGACCATTCAAGTTTGAGGAATTTTATGAAAAGATTGTTGCAATCGCCGCCGGACATGATTATGGATTGTAGTTGCAATTTGGTTGTTGTTTCAATTATGAAAGTTAGAGCAATGTTAGTAGATTAGTTGTTGTTTATTTTCATATTTGCAATGTAGTTGTTGTTTCAATTAAGGAAAACTTATTCCATTGTAGTTGTTGTTTCCATTAATGAAAAATTTAGTTGGGTTATTTTTTTTTTACTTGTGTCATTTTAATTGAGTAAAAGTTGTTCTTACACTCTCTTTACACCTCATAACGGCTAGTTTTTGCAAATCTCCAAAATTCAAAATTCAAAAAAACTATCCGTTGGGTACTCATCTTTATAAATAGACTCTTTCACAAACATTCATTTTCATAGATAACTCTTCTTCTCAAACCTTCTTCCTAAACCTTCTTCTTCCCAAACCTTTATCTCAATCAATCTACAATGTCAAGCTCATCGTCAAATGAATCCAGGAGGCCAACTCGATCACCACAAGAGATACTATCTTTACTAAGCAAACCAAATGAATCAATCTCAACACCTCCTCCAGCATCTCCTCCTCGTAGACGTTATCGAAACATGACTGATAAGCTAGTTCATCAGTACTACTATACGTGTTCTCCATCTCAAAAACCATTATCTCCTCCTCCATCAACACGAAAGAAACCAAGCTTCGCTCCATTTACGTTGGAAGAAGATCTACGTCTTTGTAAAGACGTGATCCACTATTATGGATTACAAAAAAGTCGTGGTACTGTCAAGTGGAGCTCCCTGTTTAACCATATCGAAGATGACTTCAAGTTTCAAAACCAATATGTGCGCGATGTAAGAGGCATGTCAGACCGATGGTGGAAAATACGTCAAAACGTTCATGATTTTATGCACTTGGGGAGATTGGCCCGAGAGTTTCTTGGGAAATATGTTACGGTGGATGAAGTTTATGCTAGGACTTTGAAGGTATGGAAACAAGGTAAAGGAAAGGAATTCGAGTACGAAGCACATTACCATGAGCTAAAGGATTTTCTCAAAACCTTCGAAGTATTATGAACACATTACCATTGCACTTATTAGTTATTCAAGTAATTAGATGTCAATGTAATTCCTTTAAGGAATACTCATTCATAATTTTCCTCCTAAAAAGTGTAACGAACACCTTCGAATGAACGGATGTTTAAATCTACGTTATTAGTTAATGAAAATTTCCTTTCTAATATAAATGGTTTGATAATCTACGTTATTATAACTAACAGTAATTCAAATCCAGATAAAAATTAAAACATAATTCAATTGGAAAGGAAGTTACAACATAGTACTAATCAAGGGGTTCAACTACCTCATCATCTGCTCCATAACCATCATCTGCTCCATAACCACCCCCTGCTGCTTCAACACCATTAGTTGGTTCAAAACCACCCCCTGTTGCTTCAGAACCATTAGTTGGTTCAAAACCACCCCCTGTTGCTTCATCATCATCTCCAGAGAGCACATCATCATCATCTCCAGAGAGCACAAAGTCTACACTCACATCATCTTCAGAAAAAATAGAGTCTACAGATGAGTAACAGTCTGATCTCGGAGTTGTATATTCCGAATCACTTCTACTAAGATCTGAGTCAAAGTCTATTCTTTCACCTCTTCTAGGGAGTGCAAAGATGTGAGCGGTAAGATCAGCTCTTAACATGTGGTAATATTCTTCATTTTGAAGACTCGAGTAGTGATTGGTGGGGCCTGTTGGTACCCGATTCACTTCTGGAACAACTGCAGCCCATTCATCATCTCGACGTTCATGTTCAATGATCATGTTGTGTAAAATAAGGCAACATTTCATAATCAAATTCAAATCATGTTGCTTCCAATACTTGCATGGTTCACCAACAATCTTAAATTTACCCTGAAGACTTCCAAAAGCACGTTCAACATCCTTTCTTTTGGCCATTTGGTACCTATTAAACCTAACATATTCCGGAATGTCTAGTGTTACTGGGTAAGCTTGTACAATTGTCTTCAACCTCGGGTAGATACCATCAGCTAAGAAATAACCCATGTTGTATTAGTGTCCATTGATGACATAGTTAACCGGAGGAGAGTAACCACTAAGAAGCGAATCAAAAAGGGGAGAGTGGGCCAAAACATTCAAGTCATTGTTTGCGCCGGGCATTCCAAAAAAAAGCATGCCAAAACCATAAATCATATGAAGCCACCGCCTCTAATATAAAAGTACTAACCTTTTCTTTGCCTCCATGTATTCCTTGCCAAGAAACCGGACAATTCTTCCATTTCATATGCATACAATCCACACTACCAAGCATTCCAGGAAATCCACGGGCGGCATTCTCTGCTAGCAACCTTCTAACATCTTCGGTAGTAGGTTCTCGCAGGTACCTAGGTCCAAATATGGTGCATATGTTGGCACAAAATCTCTTTACATAGTAATATGTTGTGGTTGCACCCATACGAGTGTAATCATCTAGACTATCAGCAGCAATACTTTTGCACAAAGATTTCATCACAGCAACCATCTTCTTGTGAGGAGAATGTCCCGGAATACGAGCTGCATCTAGACGTTGTGGCCATTCTTCATCCTCTTCACAAAGTTTGAAAAGAATTTTCTCGAACAAACCTCGACTCATACCTAAACGTTGTTTGAATTGTCTTGGAGTATAAGTCCCACCAGTTGTAAAGTAATCATACATCATTTGAGCATCAGCTCTCTTTCTATCACGCCATAGGTGTTGGCGTGATTCCACTTGGATAGGCACCGGTTGTCTAAGCCTATGTCTCCGGGCATCCAATTCTACCATGCGATGGAGTAAAATAATTTCTTCATCATCATCACTCGATGAAGCAAAATTGAGACCGTATTTCGCATTCAAACACCCACGGATCAAACTCATTGCACCTTTACAAGCATGAATTTTAAGTCAATTTATACATTCAACACCAAAACTACTTCAATACCACAAGCATTAATCAAAAATACACCATACAACAACAAAGAATCAATGGATTTTAACGATTCATTCTAAAATCAAAGGAATCATGATAATCAAATTAAAATTGGATTGTATAAACCCTAGATAAGATTTACTAACCTTGTGGATGAAATTTCAAATTGAATGATGCAACAGAATCGCCTTCGAAATGTTAGTAAACCCTTATAATATCACGGAAAAATTCTAACTGGTTATCTTCAAAATCGAAAGGGGGCGATTATCTATTTTCTTTGAGTGAAGAAGTAGTGAGAAATGAAGTTCAGGTCGCAGGGTTTTCTGCATAGAAACCTATTCTTTACGGAAATCGGATTTCCGCCGGTCAAAAGTCAAGCTTTGACTGTGCGGGAATTCGATTTCCGCAGATTTTTTTTTACGGAAATCGGATTTCCGCACAGAAAAGCTGCGGAAATCCGATTTCCGTCTCGAAATAGCTAAACCACTGTGGTTGCCATTTTTTCGACATTTCTGCAATCCCCTTTCTCTATTCAATAGAGATGGCTTAGGGCACCATAGTGCTTGCTCTAATACTTTGTCCTATCAAGGGTAGTTTGGTATCATCATTTTCTTTCCCTTTCTCCCATCGGGAAAAATTCTTCTATTTTCTGCAACTCTTTTCTTCCACCACCCCTCCGTAGCAGCAGCACCACCACCACCACCGTCACCATTAGCAACACCTACTCGATGGATTTCATATCCACAAATAACAAATACCCAATCTTAGAAACCTACATTTAGTCGACTAACTTACGGCAATTTCCACATTTAAATTCAAAAAAATCAATATTCAGAGAATTTCATCCCATTATAAACAAAATTTCATTTACAAAGAAGGATAAATAGAATTAATGGAGAAGATGATGAACTGATGAAAATAAACCACCAGGACCACAACTAATCATGTTTTAATCTCACCAAAAACCTTAATTTCCACAAACAGCTGAAAAATCTCGAACATAAATCGAACACAAACCCACAATTCTAATCAATACTCGCATCAAATCAGCTATTGAACATCATAAACCCAACAAGAAAACAATGAAAATCAAAAACAAAAACAAGTCTTCTAAATATTTTGGTGAAATTAAAAACCCTAATTCAAAATTGAAGTAAATGAAACTATATGCATCTCTCCCCATCATTCTTCTTATTTGTTACGAACCCACAGATCCTAATATTCTTCTTCATAAAACACTTCTCTTTCTCATTGTACAGATCCATCCAGCCTCAACTAAATATGGGTTTGTTCCCAACCTCTATCATTTCCCAAATACACCAGCATCCAGAGATTCAAGAGTATCAGACCAGACGAATTTCAGTTTTTTTTTTTTTTTTTTAAAATTCTCATCGATGGTTGAGAGAAAAAAGTTTTTTTTTTTTTTTTTTTTTGATAACTAAGGTTTTGGTTTAGAGATCTAAGTGGTAGAAACTATCAATTAATCATATATCTAGTCTTATTCTTGCTTTTTAATCCTGTTGACTAAGTCAACGGGATGTTTAGTCCTTTTT
>JAJJMA010049520.1:0-10172 GCA_023529015.1 Papaver nudicaule | reverse complement strand
ATCTCGGTAATAATTAGTGTAAGTAGGCTACATTCTGCAATTTCTTGTATATGAAGTTATGAATACCAATAATTCCTGACCACGACAAAAGAGATAATTGTGATTGGATTGGTTTTGGTCCCATGACAACATATATGTGCTTCTAGAACTTGGGTGAGAAAGGTTTCTTGGTAATCTCTACTTGTACAACGTTCTACCACATGATACTGAGCCCCAACTGCTCATGAGATTTGTTGGTGGATTTCAAAATTGCACATTGTTGCAAAACTTGTTATGGTACTCACTCGGTTATAGATAAGGGCCATAGGGCTAGCTTTTAAACCAGTTGGACTTGTCAAGCACACCCAAATGGAACTGAACTGTCATAATAAAGAGAAAGGAGAGATGATGGATGGCTGATGGCACCTCTCTTTTTCAATGGGAGGAAAAACAAATAAAAAGTTTCTCAATTGATTTGCTATTATTAGACTAGTAATTTGACGCACACCAAAAAGGTATAGGAGAATAAGGTGCTAAAATTAGTACTGGACCACAATTTGAATTTTATGTGTGAGAGTTGTTGGTTGTCTTTACAATTTGGGCTGGAATCTTATCATTCTTCTCACGGATCTTTATTTGTTCACGGCTTCTCAAGGATATTGCTTGTGACAACTATGGTGAGTGTCGTCTGTCTGTTTTGAATTTTGATTTCATGTATTTCGTGTAATCATAACTTCCTCTAAAGGCTTGAAACCCGAGTCTCAATTCAAATTGTTCTTAACTTCTTCCCTTAAAGATGAGTTGGAGATTTAGCCCTCACGTTTTTAAATCAGCCCTTGCGTTGGAGGATTACCAAAATACCCCATCGTGCAAAGACTAAATTACCCTTCAAAAAACGGATTTTACCAAATTACCCCCTAAAAATTATAACTTAAACCAAAAACTAAAACTACTCTAATTCATTTTCATTTCCAAATCTCTTCTTCTCCATCTTCCCTTTCCGCCGAACTCTCTCTGCTTTTTTTGATTTCATCGTCGATTAACTCGACGATTACGAAAATTTTCGTCGTCAATTAAATGTCCCCAAAACCTAAAACGATACGAATTAAAATGGGTAAACGAGATACGAATCAGCCGCATTTAGAGGGTACAATTGCTCAAAATAGTGAAGAAACGGTTAGAGTAGTTCAAGGCGAAATCGAAGACGAAACCGAAGAACCACCCCCAATGGCTCGACTTAGAAGGTATTTCACACAAACCCTTGATGTATTTTATGTGTTTGAATTGATTTGAATGGTTAAAATCGAAAAAATTAGGGTTTTTTTCGCGTACAGAAAGAGGTTCGGCAGAAAAAATTGAGAAAATTTCGTTTTTTTTCTGAGCCGAACCTCTGTGTTCTTCTCTGGAAGTGAATTGGGGAAGAACAGTTCGGCTCCAAAAAAACTTCAGTATTTTGAGCCGAACCTCACATATTACAGACCACTAGTGTAGTTATGTGGTTCGGCTCAAATAAATTTTTGGCATAATATGCCGAAACCTACTTACTATTAGTATAATATAAGGTTCGGCTCAAATGATTTTTTTTCTTCGAATGAGCCGAACTAGGATCTTTACTGACCATTAGTGCAATTATTTAGTTCGGCCCAAATTATTTTTTGGTCGAATGGGCCGAACCTTCTTCTGTTTAACTTACTTCTCTTTGTTTTCGTATCCAAATTTGAATCTTTAATTGTTGAATGTCCAAAAAGATCCACAGAGGTAACTCCCATAAGAACAAAAGGAAACACACCTATTCCTCGTCAAGGCGTAGGCAAGAAATCATTGGCGGAAGATGAAAGGATTAATAGGAATGTTGCGCCACGTCCTCCTTCATTGCCTTCGGTTGCAATACGTGAACCAAGCGAAGAAGATGTAATGAGGGACTTGCAAATAGGTAGTGTTGAGAGTGATGATGATAACAACGATGAATACCCAACTGAACATGAGAGGACGAAAGGGAAGAAGAAGGTGGTACCTAAGAAGAAGGTGGCCAAGAAGAAGACTCCTGAACCTACACCTCAGGCAGATGAATCAGGGGAAGAAGCAGATGAAGAAGCTCCAGAACGGAAGATGCGTGCTCATACCCCCCCTAGAGAAACAGATTGTTGCACCCGATGGCGCCCCTCCTCCCGGTCTTCCTGTTGACGGAGGACAAGTACTAATTGGCTACAAACGCTCTTGGGCTGCCATGATCTATAGAACAAAGGTATCTGTTTGTCTAAACCTTGTATGTTTCCTTTTGCCGTTCTTCTCAGTATTTATGTGTTCTTTGGGATTACTAAATCCGATGATGTTTGTAGGATCATAAGGATGCGGTGCGACTCTTGAGGGCCCAAAGTGCCGCTGCGTGGAAGATTGAGGAGGAGCTTGAGGAGATCAAACACCTTGTTGAACCAACTGGATTATTGGTTGTAGTCAACAATGCCAAGAACATTATGATGCAGTGACATGCTCCCTTATGGCTGAGAGATATTATCCGGAAACATGGACGTTTCATTTCCCATTTGGTGAGATGGGCATCACTCTTGATGATCCAGAGGATGTACTCAGTCTTAGAGTTCGTGGGTTGAACCCTATTGCTGAGTATTCTGAGAAGAATTGGAATCAATTGAAATAATTGGCCGCAACAGTTCTTGGTTGGAGTGCATACAAGACCGAGAATGAGTTTCACCAAGTTTTCAAGGAGCAACCAGAGGGTTCTATGTCGGACAGTAAGAAGCTGAAGGCTTTCAAGTTGACTCGTCTCAAGGATGAGTTTGGTGGCACAAAAAAGAGAGCTAATAACCCACAAGAATGGTACACACCAACCCCAAACCAAATCAGGCGCCATGCAAATGCGTACATTTTGTACACCATTGATACCCTTATCTTTCCCGACAACTCTGGAAACAAAGTGAGTGCACAATACCTCCAATTTTTGGATCCTCCACAAAATGTTGGCAACTATGCTTGGGGGACGGCAACGCTAGCATATCTTATGGATGGACTTGCCGATGCTTCTAGACTTAATACTGTCAATCTGAAGGACAATTTCAGCTTGTTACAGGTAATTGTCGACAAATCCATCATTATTTGTGGTTCATTATTGAGTAAAGGCTTTCCAGTTATACAAACTGAGAACAGAAACAGGTTCGGCTTAAAATGATGGTTTCATATTTCAGCCGAACCTGTCTCTGTTCCCAGTTTTAGAATCTGTTTTGTTATCTTATTTATACAATGTTTGTATTCGTGTGTGTAGGCATTTGCCTATGACCATTTTCCCCAGTTGGAGCTTAAACTAAAGCCGGGTCAGCCTCCTTCCACTTGGGTATATGGTATGCCTACCGCTACCAGATGTGTTTTCACAGATCATAAGGCAAGGGACAAAGAGGAACAGTTGGTCGAAAAGAGGTCTCTTATATATCAACAGTTTTACCAAGGATCAGTGCATTTTTGACCCATACAACCACAACGATAATGAAGAACATGCGCTACCACACATTGGACTCTATCATGGACCATTGTGGTTTCCCAAGAAGGATGGGAAATGAATTGTCATGTATGACCCAAGGCGGTTTCTACGCCAATTGGGAAAGGTACAAACTGTCCCGAGGAATGAGGATGACAAGTTCACGTTGGTGCCAAGGGAAACCGTGTGCAACGACAACAACTACTTAGCAAATTATGATCCAGAACCGTCTTATGATTGTTGGACCAGGCGTGTAGACAATCAAGTCACTGGCACTGAGGATTTGGAAAATGACCCACGAGATGAGGAGGATGGATATTCTGAATGGTATGATCAGTTTTCTCACCCTTATGTGATTAATGTCGCGGCTCAATTAGTTGACGATCAAATTGCTGCCCGTCAGGCTGCCGATGCTGTTGAGGAAGCTGAAAGGGAGGCTGGGGGATAAGAAGGAACCTCCATTGAACCCCAAAGACGCTGTAAAGCTTGTTACGACAATGGTAAGTGGCTTGAAATTGGTGTCATTAAACTAAAATCATTAAACTAAAAAGTATTTGTAAGTAATAATCATTTGTTGTATTAAATGTTAATAGGTGAAGGGAGTAAAATCTGCTTTGAAGAAATGGGGGGACAAACTCAATTGCGGACAAGCTTTGAACTTTGATGAGCAGAAGAAAGTCCACAAGCAACTCTCCAAAATTATGGAAAAGGGTGAAGGAGGGCCAGAGCCAAAGGTGACTAAGAGGCCTCGACAAGATGACCAAGGTCCAAGTGGAGCACTAGTTGTACATGAAGAAGAATCTGATGATGATGATGAAGGCGTAAATTAGAGGGTTCGTGGAGGAAGACCTAACAAAAGAGGTCGTTGAATACTTTTGAAAACAATGTTTATGCTTTAAAGTACATTTGAAATGTGTTATGTTTTAAATTGACTCTCTAGGTAGATGGGGTAAGTTCTACGTACATTTGCTACTAGATGTATGTGAGTGAGATCTTGGTGTTTTATATCTATGTGTGAATGGTTGTGTGTTTGATGTACTCTAATCGTGAAACCAGGTGCAATATCATTTTGACAGAGGAAGGTTCGGCCTTAAATGTTGGTTTTCGACATTAGCCGAACCAGGTTTGGCTGTTTCGTTAAATTAGAAAATAGAGCCGAACTTACTGACCATTAGTTTCAGTTTCTAGGTTCGGCTCATAAACAAAAATTATCGAAAGAGCCGAACCTCGTCTATATAGGTTCGACTATTAATGATTGTTGCCGAACCGTTCTTCATTTTTCCAGGTTCGTCTTGTTATTTTGAGCCGAACCTACTTCTGGGTTCGCGATTTTTTCTGAAAATCTGTGTTTTTCAAGTTTTAATGGATTGTATATCGATCTTGCTCATCTCCTAGTGGATAGACGAAATAAACTTGACCCAAAATCAAGGTTTTGAGTTTGGTTGAAAATTTTCACCAAAACCCTAGATTTTCAAAAAGTTTCACCATTTTTTCTCTTCTTCTTCCCCCAAACCCAAAACAAAAAATCAAAAATCTGATTTTAATTAAGATTAATTAAACCTAATCATTAACACTAATCATTTTATTAATGCTAATCATATAATTAGTCACTAATCAAATTGGGATGATTTGGCAATTAAAAAAGCCTTTCTAATAAGGGATGGCCAAAGTTGAGTTTTGGTGTCTCTATTTTGGATTATGTGTAATGACCAAATTAAAAGCTCAAGGGCTAAATCTCCAACTCATTAATGTGAAGTTTCATCATTTTTACATACTAAAATTCAGACATTTCATCATCTTAATAATAATATCATATGACTTGTGAGTTCACTGTTCACATATGAATCAATTGACTGCTGCATCTAACCAGCACATGCACAACAAATGAGCACCACCCAACATATTGAGGTTGAATCTCATAGGGTACTCATTTAGTAGCTAGGTTGCACTGTACTACATCTACACCTCAACAAAAAATGGGGGGATGCCCAGACACTATACAATGGCACAAATGAAACAAGTCTCTCACACAACAGCCATCTTTAACTATCAGGCATCATGGTTCAGAAAACGAGATTATCTTACAGTAGCAACACCAGCAACTTTTTGCAAAAAAGAAAAAGAATAGCAACATAAGAAAATAAACTCAACAGAAAGACCTCACACCAAGGAAGCAGAGTAGCTATGGACGCAGTTCCACAATCTGAAATAGTACAACAAAAGAGATATGTTACGGCACAAAAGAGGAAAGAGCCACAAATGAAGCTAATTCCCACCAGCCACAGAACAAAGATAACATTGTTGCAGCGCATGAGCTGCAAAGTGATAAAAGCAAATCAAGTACCAACACTGTAATGTACCAAAATGAATTGAAGTATCCACTGAAAAGCAGGTATTATTTAATGGTAGCAACCAATACTCTGCCTTCAGTCACCAATACAACTTCACACACTTTACCAACAACATGCAATAAAGTGATAAAAGAGTAGCTAACCAGCAACACCACATTCAAGTAACTATAACAACCATATCATACGACCACTTTCAACAACTGTGAATGTATTTGAATACTAACAAAGAGTCTTGAAATCAAGAAAACGAGGAAGAAACATTAGTTAAGAAGCGAAGATGTACAAGAAGAGGAAGAAGAAACTCTTAAGTTGTGTTTTTGGAGTTCTTTTTATTTCTTCAACCAAACACAACTAGAACAGTGAACTTCCTTAACAATTATCTTGAAGCAGAACTAATAATGAAGAACTAATTTTTAACTGTTTGATAGCTAACAGCATTCAAAAATAGTTAAACATGATTTTCAACTCCTGTCTAGGCTCTAGATATGTGGGCGACAAAAGAATTGAATTCTGCAGTAGATTTTCCTTCCTTTGATGCAGATTCACGAATGGCAACTCCTAATTCCTCTGCACGCTTCCTCGTATCCTTCCCATCATCCGAAACCATCAACTTCCTAATGGCATCTTCAATCTCGGTTGGTGAAGCTACTTCATTCCTATTTCCCCACTCTCTAGCAACAACACCGACCTTTAGAATCTCAGTAATCAACATTGTGTTTCTTGGTTGGTCCGAGTGCATAGGCCAAGCTGCCATTGGAACACCCATGCTCAAACTTTCCATACATGAGTTCCAACCACAATGGGTCAAGAACCCTCCAGTTGAAGAGTGTGCCAAAATTTCAAGTTGTGGTGCCCAGTCCCGAACTATCATCCCGACTCCTTTCACCCGCTCTTCGTAGCCTTCGGGTAGTTTGACTTGAATCTCTCGATCTTGATTGGCATAAACATCTCCTAGATCTGCTTGTCTCAAGACCCAAATAAACTTTTGCTCACTCTTCTCAAGTCCAATTGCTATTGCTCTAATTTCGTCGTCTGATATTGATGTCGTGGTACCAAATGAAACATATAGGACTGAATTTAGAGGTTTTTTATCCAACCACTCCAAGCATCTATGCACACTCTTGGAATTCACTGATATTGGGTTCAGTGGTCCAAATGCCCATTGCTTGTTGCCTGCCTTGAGAAAAGGTTCTTGAGAAACTAAATCAATAAACTTACCTTCTATAGGATAGCATGTGTTATAGATTTCACCTACATGAAGATCTGAGAATTCCATAAGCTTAGTCATGCAATTTAAGAAGTCATAAGTCAAACAATCTGCGAATGATGATGACTGAAGCAAATCTTGATTTAAACTTTCAATACCAGGGAATGAAGGTCTACCAAGAGCTTCCCATTTGGAAAACATAACACCAAAAGCTGAACAAAAATTGAAAGCATAAGCTTCACCATTTGGAAGTAAAGTAGCTTCTTTAGCAGCAAAACTCATGACATTATCATGAACAACAACGACACGTCGAGAGGTTAGTGAGAGCAGACGCAACAGTTCAGCAAGCGGCTCACGAAGATTAACTGTCGCTTCGAACATTGGTATAAGATGACTAGGCCATTTATTCGACGCACTTGTATCTGGAGGAGGTGTTGGGAACGATGGAATCGAAAAATCATGGAAATGAATGTTGGAGGTAGCCAAAGGATCCCAACCGTGAACTCGGCTCTTTGCTTGGCGGTTGTGGGTTGCTGCACCAACATAATGAACAGGAATCTGACGGTCGGATACCAGGCGGGAAAAGTGGAGCAATTGGTTCAGGTGACCTTGTGCTGGTAATGGAACCACAACCACCACAACTTGATGTTCATGATCCATTTGTATAACAACAGTAAGATGAAAGAACAAAGACAAGGTAAATTTTGAAATTTCAGAGAGATATACGACTTTGAAATTTTAGGATACAGGATTAGGATCTGTCATTGGTTTTAGGATTTATGTTTGATTACAAAAATTGTTATGGACGAGCTTGAATACTTGATTTCAGAATTGCAGCCAGATCCAGAAGTTTTACCTTACATGTGGACTTGTGGAGTTAGAAAGCAAAACAAAACAAAACAAAAGTGGGAATAATAATATGGATATACATAGGCAATTCATATTCCAGACAAAAGATTTATGGGAAGCTTCCAAATTTGTATGTTTAAAATTAATTTCTTGCATTCCTAGAAACTTAAATGGATAATCAGGTTGTTGGCTGATGTATGCGTGCCAACTCCTACTAATACCAACTCCAAGAGTGCTCTCTAAAAATGCATCTGTATTCCATTTTTATAGATCAACCACATTCATAGATTAGCCACATTCAATCCAAACACACCAAATACGAAAAAAGGAACAGAAGAAAATAAAAGTAAAAGTACATGGATATGAAAATTAAACCACATTTTAATTTTATGTGCGATTGCTTGTGAGAAAGGCATTTTTTATGGTCTAGAGATATGAGCAAGGAACGAATTCAACTCAGCATTCGAGCTTCCATCTTCAGATTTCACAGAATGACGAACATCAACGCCTAATTGCTCTGCTCGCTGTCTCATGTCATGTCCATCTTCCGAAACCATCAGCTTCATAACTGCATTTTCTATCATGGTCGAAGATATGACCTCATTTCTACTTTCCCACTCTCTAACAACCAGACCAACCTTTAACACATCAGTTACCAATACGGTGTTCCAAGGCTGATCTGAGTGCATTGGCCAAGCTGCAATAGGCACACCCATAGTTAGACTCTCCATGCACGAGTTCCAACCACAGTGGCTCAAGAATCCTCCCGTTGATGGGTGTGCTAAGATTTCAATCTGCGGTGCCCAATCCCTTACTATCATGCCAATGCCTTCCATCCTTTCCTCATAACCTTCTGGTAATTCGATGTTGCAAACTTGGCTGCCATCAGCAGAACCGTCTGCCTGATCTGTTTCTCGCAAGACCCAAATAAACCTCTGCTCACTGTGTTGTAGTCCAATCGCGAGCTCGTTAATTTCTTCACGTGATAATGTTATCGTAGTCCCGAACGCCACGTAAAGAACTGAATCTTTCGGTTGGCTATCTAGCCACACCAAGCATTCATGACGGGAGTCTGAATTCTCTGTTGAATCGAGTTCTACAGCATTCAATGGACCCAATGCCCACTGCCTATAGTTTTCACCAAGAAATGGCTCCTGACTTAAGAGATCGATAAACTTACCTTCTAACGGATAACACGTGTTGTGAAGTTCGCCAGCATCAAATTGTTGGAACTCCAACTGTGAAGCAATAAGCGCTAGAAAGGCATCAGGAAACGAACCATCCATTTTCGAGAGATGGTCGTCATCTGTTAAGTACTCGTGAAGAGTATCAATGTTAGGAATTGAATATGGACATCCAAGGCTCACCCATTTAAAATACAAAAGACCAAAGGCTGAACAAACATTGAAACAATATGATTCTCCGTTTGGAATGTAAGAAGCTTCTTTCGCAACAAATGCCATGAGAGGGTCATGAACAACGACGACTCGTCGAGCAACTAGCGAGAGAGAGTTTAATAACTCAGAAATGGGTTCGTCGAGGTTTACAAGTACTTCAAACAGGGATTCAATAAGGTGTAAAGGGAATTTGTTCGAGGCATGTCCTGAAACAATATTCTCAGGCGAAACGTGAAGTTTATTTTGGTTGAGATCGAACAATGGAGTTGGGAAATCATGGAAATGGAAATTGGAGGTGTTGGAGAAGTCGTCCCATCCATGCACACGGGTCTTCACTTGATGGTTATGTACAGCTGAGCCGACGTAGTATACCGGTATTCCGTGCGTAGAAATAAGTCGAGAAAAATGAAGTAACTGGTTTTGATGGCCCTGTGAAGGTAACGGAACCACCACTACCACAACATCTTGACGTGCTTCCTCATTGAAATCCTCATCCATTGAGAAAAAAATCTTCTGGTAATTCGGTATCAGACTTGGGATGGTTCAAAATTTTCAGTTGCTGGTTTCTATCAAAATGTGGTTTAACAACACTCTTTATTGCTATTCAAAAACGAGAACGTGCACCCATTATCACAGTGTGACACTCACGTCGAGATTAAATTGAAAATGGTACTTCGGAGCTCGTTTTTATGGTAGACGTGAGCACCAATACATTTTTCTTTTCTATTTCATAATTTGTGAACCAAGTAAGAACCTGAACCTTCAGCTCAACTGTATGCAACTTCCCTTAGAGATGTCAGAGTCTTAAGAGTATTCGACTTTCGGTTGTCCAACAAATAACTTAACATTACAAAGGGGAAAAGATCAGTGGATTCATTTCATTCACTTCAAAACGTGTGCAT
>JAJJMA010049519.1:0-22262 GCA_023529015.1 Papaver nudicaule | reverse complement strand
AACCAAATGCGGTAAATAGGAAGACAAACTAGACAACTCCAAAACACCAAACATAAATGCATTAATCAATTCACTCAATCTTTATAATCAATGTTTAATTATGTAACCCAATACCTTTTATTAAGCTAATTAAACATTCCCATAATTTCTGACATGGGTTTTGTTTTCTTTTACTTTTACTTTTTGTTTTCTTCATTCCTGGTGTTAAAGAGTGAAAACGATGATTCATCTTCATCTCATCACTTTCACAAAACAGAATCAATTGGGTAATGTGATGACACAAAATCATGGTCCAGTCCACAAAATAATTAATCTAAATCTAACACATCTGATCTCAATTCAATGCCTGTTCTGTTAAAAAGAAAAGAAAGAAGAAGATGATTAAAGAATTAGTACTACTACTCTGCCACATAACTTACTTTGCTTTTAACAGACCATCACTGCCTCCACTACCATCACATAAATCATTAAAAGGGTTTCAGACAACTCTCATGGCAGAGTCCACAATTGAGGACTTGCAATAATAGAAAACAAAATTAGCCATATTTTGCTGGCTAGTTACTTGCCGCTTTTGACTCGGTGATTAACTCGGTAATCCGTGACATTCACCTCAACTAATTGTCGTTCCCAAGATTTTTGAGGCGGTGATCAACTCCGTAATTCATGGCCTCACCTTGACTAATTATCATTCTGAAGACTTATGGGCCAAAGATGGTGTGACCTATGAAACCGAGATTCCAAGTAATGCATGACATTCACCTCAACTAATTGTCGTTCCAAAGATTTATGGAAGGGATGGTATGACTTTTGAAGTCGAGATACTGAGTAACTAATGGCATTCACCTCGATTAATTGTCACCCCAAAGATTTATGGGGCTACGGATGCTAGGACTTATGAAGCGGAAACCCTCAGTTCATTGCATTCGCCTTAACTGATTGTCATTTGACACTATGAATGGTGTGACCTATGAAGTGCAGACTCATAGGTTCAAAGATCTATGACTTGTGGACGGTAGATACGGGCACTATTCACACCGGACAGCTAAACAATTAGCTAATTTCCAAGCATAGTTGGTTTAACAAATGAAATTGGAGTAAATACTGAAATTGACAAAATCAGAATAGCTACAAAATTTCTACTTAATTCACACAAAAATCTAATAAAAATTGATTGTAACTGTAAGAATTAACAAAACCCCTTTATAGATTAGGCTTTTGAGCTCAAATGAAACATGGGTTTTAGTACATTAATCGATCTAATTGATGATGTAGAAGAAGAAGAAGAAGCCAATGGCTTTACCTTTGACTTTGATGCTAAAGCTGAAGAACTTGAAATGGGTTCTTGTTGATTTCTATTCTTGGAAACAAGAATTGTAATATAATTACTAGACCCATTTTCTGATTCAGAATCATGATAAACTTCACCATCCTTGATCTCATCTTCAATGAGTGTTTTCCTATACAATTTCTCCTCTGCATCTTTCAAAAACTTGAACTTTGGAGGAGGTGAAGCTCTAATCTTACTAATCTCAACATCAGTTGATGATTCAAACAAAGGATTAAACCCATGATTGTTATAACAGCAATTAGCACCAATACCCTCCTTCAATGGAGTCATGGGTGGAGTGAAGAATGGTGGAGATGACAGTGGAGTCAAATATGGTGTTTCCATTGCAACAATCAAATCACTTCTCCCTGACCCAAATTTCCCCATTCCATTACTCCCATCTTCAGATTCTAAATCTTCTCTAGTCTCCTCTTTGATTGTGAACAGCAGTCTAGTTGGACCTGAAATACTGTGCAATCTCATCAATTCATTCTCAATATCATCTTGCTGGAGATGATCTCCATATGGTTTCACACAGTGAGTTTGTGATTCAATGTCTGTGAATCTAAGTGGGTTTAATGCTGTTGTTGTTGATGATAATGAAGATGGTTTTTTCCAACAAAACAGATAAAAAAGCTCCCTTCTTGATGAACTAGAAATACTACTATTACTGCAGTGATTCTCTTCTTCTTGTTCTTCAATTTCTCTGCTTATGATTCTTCTTTTCCACCATAACAAGTAGTAAATCTCTGCAATCAGTGCAAGCAATAAGCACCCAAACACTATGCTCAAGCCAATTCCTAAACTACTCAGTGATTTCATATCTCTTTGCAACAGATCATGAGAGACCCAGAGTTTGGTTATGGAGAATTTTCAATCCAAGATGCATTTTTTGTTGAGGGGGGCAAGAAAAAAACTGAGATGAGATGATGTTGATGGAGTCCTTTTGCTAATAGCTTTGTGGTCACATGGGGGTAGAGAGTTAAGTGAAAAGGAAAGAGTGGGTGTCGTTTACTGAGTAATAAAACATGGAGGAAAGGTAAATGAGAGGCATTCAGAAATTAAACAGAGACATGAGAGACTGGAATCCAGAAGAAGACTATACTCTCTGGCTTGAAGTTAAGGATTGGGGCAGCATGAATGTGTTCCTGCTGCTGCTGAGTATGGTATGGAATGGATCGTGTGGTATGGAATTGTTTAGTTTTTTGGTTGTCAGAAAATTTGAGATTTATTTCACCCTCATCAAGAAATGCTTTTAAGAAAAGAAAAGAAAAGAAAAGAAAGAACTATTCTTTGATGGCTTCTTTGATTATTCTGAAATAGTGAGTGAACAGCCCCAACTAACTACCCTCGTATCTATGCGTCACAGGGTATGTTTGGAAGATTTTTATAATAATAAACTGTTTTACCGCACGGTAATATACTAATATCAACTGTGTTAAGGCTTACTCTTATGTTGTCCAATTTAGTAGTATATTAGATTGGACATCCACGTAAGCTAGTAGGTAGGAGGGGTTTTAATGGTTTGGTGAGATTGGAACACTAGACGCTGAATCATTCAGCGCCCAATAATTCTGGGCCGTTGGATTGTTTAAACAGACAAGATATAATAGATATATTATTACATTTATTAAGATTCTGTATAATAGTATTCTTTAACGCTGAACCATTCAAAGTTTTGCCTATTTTTTTCAGCGTTAAATGGTTCAGCGCTTCAATCTTGCTATTACTTGAGCTACTAGCATCTGCTAGAAGAGAGAAGTAGTAGAGGTGGAAAAGACCACGTTTTTGCTGGATCTAGTATACTAGATTGGCTCCATAAGAGTAAGCCTAATGAGGAATTTTTCAGACTACGATTTTGAATGAACATTACGGAGAAATCATTGTGTAAATATGAAAAAATTAATCCTAAAAAGGCATTTCGGTTGTACAAAAATCCACCATAGATACTTCTCTGAAATTCTTCTATTTCAGATACGCAGTTTTGAATACCTTCCTAAATTTGGCCCCATAAGGGAGTATTTGGCCCCATGAAAAAATAATTCCGGCGGTTGTTATATAGCAAAATCGGAAAACCCTTATAAAAGATGACTGTTTTACCCTTTCTCAATTAGTTGCTAATTACATGATTAGAGTCTAAACAAGATTAATTAGTCTTAATTCTTATATCAAAACAAGATTAAAAATTATCAAACATGATCAACATGAGAATCACCCAAGTTTTTTTTTAACCAAATCTTGAATCTGAACAACGCTCAATCGGTCTATATATATGGCAACTTAGGCCGATTATGCTTGGCTTCTCGAACAATCGTTGAATATTACTACCAAAGTAAGCCAATTGTTGTTACTCTGCCCAGAAATTTAACCAAATCAATCGGTGCTTTTTTACAAACTACTAAACCGAATATAATAACCAAAATCGTTTTATATTAACGGTTATAACAGACGATTATGGAGACAGGGAAAACCATTTACTTGATCAACCACTAATCGGTTTATCTCAGAGAAAACATCTAACGATGTAGGAAATCTATTTTTTCTATCGGTAGGTAAAACCAAATTTAGAGAACGATTATTTACTGCCACCATAAAATCGTTCGATATGTGCATTATTGTAAACCGATTCCGAACTGTTTTTGAGTAATATTAATCACGACTGTTCGATATCGTAAGCCGTGTGACTTTAATTATGCCAGTACACGTTATGTCAACATACTTGCATGTATGCCAAGCGTTTTATTTGAAATAAATCCCAATAAATCTTAATAAAGGGCCTTTAGGTTTCTTTTGGGTTATAAATAGGTTAGGTTATTAGAGAGAAAGAATCAGTTTTTTTTATATTTCAAAAATTATTTGAGAATTGAGACTAGAGAGATATAGTTAAGGTTGAACAATGGCTGTCAAGAGTGAGTTGCAGATTTTGTTGCAAAAAATGTATGCTGCTTTAGATGAATACAAAGAAGAGGAAACCGCGAGGGCTGAAAGGGAAGGTGTTGATCCTAAAAGAATGTGGAAAGTTGGTGGCTTCTTGGTGAGCATCCCTCATCTTAAGATGAAGGTCAGAGATAGTTTTGATTCTGTGTCGATTGAGAAGAAGTTGGTCCGCTTCTTTGTCGATCATTCTGAGGAGTTATCCCAACCCAATTCTCGTCTCTGTCTTATTATTGGTGAGCAACTTTCAATATATACGGATTCTCCTAACAAAGATTTAGGGGTTGTAGTCTTGGGTCCCAAAGTAATCACTGTAGGGAATCCTCCTATTCGAACTTTCACTACCCATATTGGAGGTTTGCCTGTATTTGGAATGGTTAGAGATGGCATGGTTGAAGCAACATCCGTTAAGGGAGAGGGAGGACATGCCTCGACTAGTGGGGTTAAAAGGAAGCACTAGAGGAGATGGTGAACAAGGGGTCTTTTTAATTTTATGTTTTATGTTGTTTTAGTCAGTGTTTTTATGATTTTACTTGAGGGTTTGTTAGTTTTCTGTTCTACCAATTTAAGCAACAATTAAGAAACAATCGGTGTATCAGAAAATATATTTCTAACGATTATGGTTGTTGTTTTCTATAATCGGCGTTGGAGTTTGTGATATTGTAACGATTATTGCTCCTGAAAAAACCAGGAGTAAAGTTGTCATATAATCGTTCTACATATATATCTAGATAAACCGATTATATCAAATAAAAACTGGCCCATTCATTGATTTAGGAAATTGAACACATGGTTTAGGAAATTCTAAAATTACATAATCTAGTAGCTCCAAACTAGCATGTCATCCATTAATACTTCATCAATGAATCTCGGAGCACGTCTCTTCAACACGTTATAACACTTCTTGAAAGCGTATGGTTGTCGGCCTTGGCGTACTTCCCATATAACCGCGAATCTCGCTTTCTAAAATGAAAGAGTGAAAGAAAAGCATGAAGTTAGTATGCAAGAATCTAACAATGAAACAAGTACAAACATGTCTCGATACTCACTTTCCAACTACTAGATCGTTGGGGATGATGGTTAACCATTTCCATAATTCTAACGTACTCTCGCATATCCATCTTCATGTGATCGAATCGAAAGCTCAACATGCTTGAATTTCGTTGTTTTCGATTCCCGTTGCGCTCTACAAAGACTTCTTTGACCCTCTTCCAAAACATAGTGCGGAGTTCATTGGGTCGTTCACGTAGGACATACGCGAATGATTTCACTAGATCTAAGTCTTCTTGCGCGTCCCAATTCCCCCATTCCCCCATTATCTCCTATTGAATTGAAAAATAAATAATGGAGAAAGAAGAACTTCAAGTTGATATGGAGGGTATGTGTGTGGGGAGGTTCTCTTATATAGATGTGATCCCAACGACTCTTTTTCTTGGGAAAACAATCAACAATCGGTATATATTGTGAACCAATTACGCCGATTTCAATGCTGGCCCAAATTTTAAATCAATAATCGGTTAATAAATAAGTCCACAATAGCCGATGTTTAAACATTTAAAAGCAAATTATTGGACAATGAAGCATCGGTTACAATGAAGTCAACTGAAGGCCGATTCTAAATACAATCGGCTTACAAGATTAAATATAAACGCCGATTATGACTACAAAAGATACTTTAACGAATTTAATCAACCAATATAACAGTTTGCGATAAAAATCTTGAGGAGACGGTAATGTTTTTCGTACTTGAAGATCTTCCCATTAATTCGTTGCCATTCTTTCAAAGCCCTACCCAAAATTTCATCATCGCTATCATCCGAAAGTTGAGCTCGGATCAACTTAACCAACTGCATAAATTCGTCGACTCTTTTATGTATTTTTCTCCATCGAACTCCCAACGCATTCCGATCTCGCACAACTTGGCTTCTAGGTTCATCAGCATTGAATTCTTCAGTGACAGTAGTCCACAATTGTGGATAATTCACTTTAACACGATTTCGTTTCATTTCAGCAGGGGTCGGATAGAAGATCATATAGTTCTTACAAAGACATAAATCTTCTTCCAACGTAAATTTGGGACGTGGTTTAGGTCCATCGGGTAATGAGTCTAGAGGATTTATATAGGGTTTTCGAACCTTAGATGACGACGAAGAAGATGTTGTAAATGATTTGCATCGTTTAACTACTGGGCTACCATATTGTCTAGGGGGAGTAGGATACCATCTCTTAAATGGAGGGGGAGTGAATAGAGGAGGTGATGTATCTGATTTTTTGGTGTAGTAGTAGTTATTGATTATCTCCCTAGTTATGTTTCGAGTTTCGGGTGCAGGAGAAGTTGGAGGCGTACCGGTAGAAGATGATGGTTTAGCCATTTTGGGGGTTGGAAACACTAAGAGTTCTTTATGTCCTTTTATAGATGAAAGTCCCAACGACTATTTTTTTCAAAAATCTGAGATCAATCGGCGTTAATTTATGGTAACAAACGCCGATTGTGGAGCACAGGAGTTTGAAACATTTGATTACCTATATTCATTGTAAACAGACTTACAAATACAACGATTGTATATATTCGGCCAACATTGGATATTGTATTAACCGATTATTATCCTGAAATACACTAACTACTATCACATGGTTATGGAACAAAATAGGAAGCATCAATACATGAACAAACATAACAACCATACATTCATAACCAGAAATTCAACGATTTAAGTCAACCATACATTCATAACCAGAAGTTCACCATCATAGATGTCGATAACATAAAATAAACTAGAACACACAATACCAAAACACATAATAAAACTCAACCAGTGAAACCAGTTCCAAACCCTGTTCGACTGCGGATTAGTTCCCAGGTCGGTCCGCCATTGGCCTCAACAAGTGGACGGAGACGTGCAACTTCAGCACAAAGTGTACAACCACAAGGGATAACATCCACAACCTCACCAACCCTCTTTCTTTTAAGATTACGAGGTGCTTGCGCTTGCCATTCATCATGATCGACAAATCTTTCGACTTGGGGAGGAAGAAAATCCCGATAATCCCTACGCAGGCCAGGAGAATTTTCCCCACGCAAATGTCGTGGTCGTGGAAGAAGAGGATCAATGTGTTCATCCCTTTGACGTCGTGTTTCAATCACGCGTGGATCATCCTCACGAATTGGTCCTGGAGGTTCATGGTAAAGCACAAGTGCAAGGTTCGATTCATCTTCACGAATTGGTGGTGGGGGAGGGCGGTCAATGAGTTCGTTCCTTTGACGTCGTGTCTCAATCACAAGTGCATGATCAGGGCGCATTGGTAGTCGGGGAGGTTGATAATCACAAGAGCGAGGTTTGATTCATCTTCGCGAATTGGTGTTGGTTGACCACTTGATTCTGGTTCCCTGTTACATAAACACGATGGAAACGACTTAAAAATCTAAAGGTATTAAGAGATTAATCGGCCTATACATTCATACATAAAACGATTTACCAAAATCGGTGCATGTATTTATTAATAAGAACCGATAAATAGAAATAATTTCAAAACTTTCTGAGAGAACCAGAATCGGTAAACATACAACCAATTATCTAACGATTACTTAAGTTTAACATATATGGACCTGTCATCCTTAATCGGTGTTTAATATGCATATCATAAAACGATTATGAAATGCCAGTAAAGGTTCAAACAATTCAGAGTTACAACAATCGGTATACGAAGTACTTAATGTTCAACGATTGTTTATGTGAAATAATAATCGTTAGTTAATTGTAACATAGAAAAACGATTGTTGCTCGAGACCAACAACAGTCGTTATATATTTGCAACTACATACACCGATTCTGGGTGGAAATGAAGGGTTTCGATTCTGCCATTTACGTGTAGAAATCAATTACATTGTAACCATCTGTTAGTTTTACGTACTTGATTGTTGTCGACATAGTGTAAGCTTGCTTTGTTGATTTTGAGAATATGATGAAATTAGGGTTGTTGAACTCAAAAAAAGAAAAGGTGTTATGAAAGTAGTAGAAGAAGAAGAGAAGAACACATATATATATGATTCAAATGAAATAGAAATGTGATTAAATCAAGAAACAGAAATAGTTCAAATAGTTCAGCTTTGCAACACACACAACATAAGCTGAAACAGAAATAGTTCAAATTCCGGCCCTCGCTCTCTCCTCTGGGGTAAGACGACGAGCAGGAACCACAAATAGATAGCAATCACCCCAAGCAACCGCCCAACCATTAGGAGTACTTTTTACTGCCCCATTCGTAAACATGTTCCTCCTTAGATGGCGTGGGACATGAACACATAATTTACATTCAAACCGACATTCATCTTCTACCTCACCCACTCTTCTTCGTCCTAGATTACGAGGTGCTCTATTTGCAAAGTGATAATCACACACATCCATCCATGCAGGAAAATCTGCTCTATCGATAATTACAGAACTTGGTTCAGCGGTCCTGATGCAAAAAAAAATAAAAATAAATTATAATCTAAGCTAAACAACTAAAAAAGGAAGTGGGTTTCGATTGTTACCTTTCGATATCCCTCGCGCCACCATTCTCAGCTGAATCCATCGAAGTTTCGAAAACCGATTACTCTATGTATTAAGCCTTAGCCACGTAACTGAACTGATGAGGTCATCAATAATCGGTTTATATATATCACTACATCTACCGCTTATTCTTCTTAAAAAACATAATTGTTCAATCTATAGGCAGTTATCCACCGATTACAAAACTACGTAACTTGCATGGAATTTTACATGAAGTGCTGATGATAAATAATCGGTTCATATATATATTACTACATCTAACGTTTGTTCATCTTAAAAAACATAATCGGTATATATGTGATAAAACAGAAAACGATTGTTGCTAGTGAAGATGAACAATCGTTGGATATGTTGTTTCGGATCCAACGATTCTGGTATTATCAGCCGAAACAATTGCCGAAAAATCAGAGTTTCATGCAACCAAATCACGTATAATAAGCAACTAACATACTAAAAACGATTGAGATAAGATTACACACCTTTGACGAAGTTTCCGGCTTGATTCTCGAGTGGGCGGATTCGAAATTTTTGTTTTTGTTTTTGTTTTTGTTTGAGAGTGAAATGATTTTGGTTTTGGAAAGTTTTTTGGTTTAAATATTTTAGGGTTTTTGGATTAAGGTTAAGTTTACTATTTGGGGTGGGATTAGTTAGTATGATTAATTAGTAGTGAAGGGTAATATAGTATATTCCACCCCTGTGAAGACATCCCATAACAACTCACCCTAGATGGGTTTAAATTTTTATGGGGCCAAATACTCCCCAGTGGGGCCAAATTTAGCCAGGTTTTGAATATAAGCGGAGGCATATGCAGACAGTTGGAATTTCTGGGATTACTACACCTACTTATCGATTGACTCCAAAGTTTCCCCAAGTCTAGATTTGTGATTTTTTTCCCTTGCACATACCCTTTTTGCGAAAATGATATTTGGCTAGCTGATTTTCAGCTAGCCTTGCAACTAGCTCTAGGTGTCGCAATGCTATTTGACAAAACTTTTGGTACAAAATTCCACCATGGGCCTACGGGTTCACGATGTATTTGGAGTAGATCAAGGGCTAGGAAAGAGCTAGCCTAAAAAACTAGCCAAATAGCACAGTTGTACTTATTGTTGCCCCTTCTGACTGGAATTTTGGCTCCGCCGATGGTTAGGATCCCGGATAGGCGGTTCTAGTTTGCTCTGGTTCCAAACTTGTCACTAGATTTTACTGCCACAACTAATCAACTATGATGAATTATGCTCTCTTATGTCAAACCTTGTTGAATTGTTGGTACCTAGTACAAAAAAGTGATGATGGTACAAGTAATAATCAAAATTGGGTGAGAAAGTCAGTAACTTGTTGGCTTAGTAGGACTCTTTGGTTTTACTAACAGATGAACCACCTACAATTGCAGTTAAGTGAGGAGTCAGTCATTAGTAGTTTACAGGTAAATCAGTGTATGCTCCATAAATCAAGTCACAAGTTGTATATGCAATAATAATGCCATGACCCCTCAACAGATGGAAGAGTGAAAGAGAACTCACTTAAGTTGTCTTTTAATGCTGCTGGTGGTGGCCTAGCTAGCACCCCTTTCATCAATACCAATCTGAAGAATAAAAAAAAAGTTGTACATCTCTATGTCTAAATTTTGCACCACCACATCAATACATGGATTATCAAAATTTGGGATTCTGTTTTTTTTTTTTTTACCCACTTTTGTTTTTTTCGTAGCTTATAAAAGTCCTAAATTTTTGTAGTGGAGTATGGTAGATAAGAAATGTAGTTAGAAAGAAAAAGACAGTGATGATGATGATGATGATAGGATGAGAGCCTTTACAGAACATGAGTCCAGTGATGAAGAAAAAATGCACCACCTCCTTAAACCTTAAAAATATTTTTTATTTTTCTTTGACAACGAATTTGGGGGTACTAACAAAAAGAGCTTTTGGAAAATACAGCTAGGGGGGGGCATTGGACCCAAAATTTTCAGCAAAAATTAACTTCTACCAGTAAAAAATTATGTTTCTTGACTTTCTTCCTAACTTTCTTATTTAAAGTTAGGTAGTTAAGCCCAGGAAATTAAGCGCGTTATTGGGATGGGCTCAGAGATATTTTCACTAGCTGAAAAGCCCATGGGTGCCATGATTTGAGGGCTGCCTAGATGTTTCCTTCCATGCTTCCATCATGGTAGTAGGATAAGGTATATCCTAGCGGCATGGAATGGTCATATAGAAGAGGTATATATATCCTGAATGGCAACGGAAGTGAAGTATGTCATGGAAAAAAAAAAAAAAGTGTACACATTGAAGTCGTCGAAGATCCTGTTGCTCGTGTACCAGACCCTCTTCAAGGCGATGCTCAAGGCATAGTTCAGTTCTTTTACTGAACTCAGTAACCCCCATGATATGCCAAACAAGAAACGTTATCAGTGAATTGGAAGCTCTATTCTGTTCTGTTCACTTTTGTTAAAAGAGATGGGGACTCAGTTGGGCCATATGTTAGATCTCTTTAGAAAGCCCAGTTCCTAGGCCTTAAACCTCTAAATATCTTTTACGTACATTTTTGGTTGTTGTAGTAGTACAGCAGTTGGCAAATCAATTGAAACTGTAATGAAGTCATGCTTTTTATGGGTCTCTTACCAGCTTCTATGCGGTTAACTGGTTCAAATACGCAAGAGTTGTGACAGACATTGTTTTCTTTCCCACACAAAGTTGTCACCTAATTAATTTTCCTCTCTTTACATGATCTGATTCGATCACTCGTCATGTATTCCAGTTAGAATCTGGTAGAAAAGAGATGGGATTTGTAAGTAGTTTATTGGGAATTATTTGTGGCTTGTTTCTGCCAAGATCCAAATCATCTGGATGGTAACAAGTAACTAGAGTACAGACATGAAATCCACCTCTTATTTCCATCTTAGAGTAATTTCACTAAGATATGCTTTTAGAACTAAAAACAATAAAGTGGCTGTAGTTTAGTGGTAAGAATTCCACGTTGTGGCCGTGGAGACCTGGGCTCGAATCCCAGCAGCCACAAAGTTTCTTTTAATTTTTTGTTGTTTTGGAAACGTTGTATTGTTTAGTTTAGTTCTTTTTTGAAATACAGCTTGTGTAAAATCAAAGAAACTCATACTACAGCTTCTTGATCCTGAAAAGGTCAGTCGTGGACAATATAGCTGAGAATCTCAGGAATACAAACTAGAAAGTCGGTATTCATTTGGTTTCTTGAACGAGATATAGCTTTCAAACCAATACGAAGGAATTACGGGACAGTATATGGTCGCATCTCATCAACCTATAGTTCCACTTGGTTAAGTCCATTAGCTAGTGCATCTCATTCGAGAACTCTGGCTTTGTACAGTAGTAAGTTAATTAAGTTGTTAACATCAGGATCATTAGATTCTTACTGAAGTTGAAATTGTATTATTCCGAAAAAACGATAGAACATTTGATAACATTTGATAAGATTCAATCGACCTTCTTGATCTTCTCGTAGGAGAAAAATGACTTGAACATTCCTACAACCGAGTCCAATGCACAACGACCTGAGCCATATTCATCTGAGTCCTCTTCCAACCTATGAGTAATCTCAACTTCGACGACAAAAGAGTCATTCACCAAATATCCGAAACATGGGTCATGCAGGTCTTTAAGACGCATGAAGCGTGGCCAGCCCATGCCTTTATTAGGTTGGAAAGTGTGTTTCCGTTCTGTAAAATCAAAATATTTGTACCGTAAAAAGAATGAGTTCTTTATCTAACAACAATTGTCAATAGCAAAAGTAGCACTTTGTAAGATACGCATACCTATTTTGTGTTTCTGTTGGCGTCGGTAAGGTTGACAAACCGCAATACTGAACTTCACATTTACCGGTTCTGTCAACTTAACAGGACTTAGGAACAGCGATAAGTGATCGTAAACTTTCCCTTCTCCCTTCGGATACATGTGTACTCTCCTAATATTTGTAAACTAGCAGAGTTAATCAAGAGCAGAAGAAGTAACTAAGAACTTGATTTTTCATGCTAGGGAAAAAAAATAAAACAGTGAAAAGCAAAGTAATACCATAACCATCCAGAGTGAAAACATCGGAGGAACGTCCGCAATGAGAGTTTATCTTTGAGAAGTTTTCAATCTTCCATTTCCAGGTGAACTTATTACCTGAAGACTGCAGCTTTATTGTTTCTGATGCCATTGATTATCTGTAAACAGGGAAAAAAAGAAAAGAAAATGTATTAAGTGAGAAAAGGCTGTTTAAACTTTGTTTTCTTCGGCATGGGATGGGAAGCGGGTGTTTACGGCGTTAAATAAAGCTGGACTGTCTATCCAATCATTCACCTAAACCTCCTATTCCACATTTAGCTACGCCATTGAATTAAAGTTTCTACTATTTGCTTTTTATTTTCATGCTGCCAAAACTCTTATTAGCAACACTGAAGATACAAATACAACCAAAACTCCTACTTTAGGGACGGACCGAAGAAGTTGTCTTGCGGATGGCTGGAGTATGCAGCGAGCATAAGGCGTTTTTTTTTTTGAGAGGACAAGATATATACATTTTGTATGGGCTATTATCCAATAAAATTAGGCTAAAATATAATTTAACCTAAATTTTGCTACTAATTTTTTTCCCCCAAAATCAGGGATGGGCTAAAGCCAGGCTTAGCCCCTTCTTGGGTCCGTCCCAATATCAGCCATTGAATTGCAAGGCTTCCTGGTGTTAAAAACCGCTTATGGAAGGTTCTAACTAACAAAAGAAGGAGTGGGAATGCAATACACGACTCGAGGACTATTAGTAATTTAAAGTAAAATATACTTACGAGTTACGAGAAGAAGAAAATAACAATTCCACCTTCAAATCTCTGAATCAAACTACAGAAGTGCAGACTTGTTTTTGAGAGCAACTAGTTGAATAGAATGCAGCTCCTCTATTATATAATCGGCTGTAGATTTCCTTTTGAAATCACTTGCATATTTTAGGATATTAACTATGTTTTGAATAGTTGCCGTTCTTTAGACTAAAATTGCTATACAACCAAAAACAGTAACCAAAAAAAAAAAAAAGAAATTAGATATAGTAGGTAACTTTTGGTTTGAACAAACAACCAATAGAAATAAAAATCAGGCCTGAAGAATATAGCTGTAAAAACTCGAGGAATAGAATCATGAACCTCGAATTAACATAGCTTCACCCACAATTACCGGACATTAGATGGTCACATTTCATCAACCTAGTTTCCCTTGGTTAATAGTTAATTAGCTAATGTGGTTCTTCGTTCGGGAACTCTGGCTTTCTATAGTAGTAAGTTATGTTTTTGACATCAGGACCAATAGATTTTTTTCTGAAGTTGTAGTTGTATTAATCTGAAGTAAATTTAACATTAAAGTATAAAATGGCACTTGCAGCATATAAACGAAAGATTCAACATTTGATAAGATTCAATCGACCTTCTTGATCTTCTCGTAGGAGAAAAATGACTTAAGCAGTCCTACAACCGAGTCCAATGCACAAAGACCTGAGCTATCTTCATCTGAGTCCTCTTTCGACCTATGAGTAATCTCAACTTCGACGACAAAAGAATCATTCACCAAGTATCCGAAATCAGGGTCATGCAGGTCTTTAAGACGCATGAAGGATGGCCAACCAACGCCTATATTAGTTTGGAATGTGTATTTCGTATCTGTCAAATTCAAATATTTGTAAGGTGAAAAAAGTGGGTTCATTAACTAACAACAATTATTTATAGCAAGATCCAAGAGTGGCACTGTAAGATAAGCATACCTAATTTGTGTTTCGGTTGGCGTCGGTAAGGTTGACAAACCGCAATACTGAACGTTACATTTACGGGTTCTGTCAACTCAACAGGCCATAGGAATAGTGATAAGTGATTGTAAACTTTCCCTTCCCCCTTCGGATAAATGTGTACTTTCCTAATATGTGTAAACATGAGGGTTGATTAATCAAAAGCAGAAGAAAAACTTAATTATTCATGCTAGGAAAAAAAAAGAAAAAAAAAAGTGAAAAGCAAAGTAATACCATTTGAAACCATCGAAAGTAAAAACCTCAGAACAAAGTCCGCAATGAGAGTTTATCTTTGAGAAGTTTTCAATCTTCCAGTTCCAGGTGAACTTATTAGACATTGATTATCTGTAAACAAGGAAAAAAAAAGAAAAGAAAATGTATAAAATGAGAAAAGGCTATTTAGACTTTGTTTTCTTTGGCAATCGACCTTTGACATCTCGATCCCCAACTGCAAGGGATGGGAAGTTTTTATTGCGGGTCGCATAGCATTCGTGTTTTACTAAGGTTTCATCATCACTCACCCTTCATTGGTGTTTACAGCGTTTAAAAACCGTTTGTTTGTTGTTGTTAATTACTTCCCTTGTACTGCTGAAGAAAAGCTGGACTGTCTATCAAACCATTCTCCTAAACCATTGTTTCTATATAATATCTAACTCCCACTAAATGGGCATGAAGTTTCCTAAAGGCCTTTTTTTTTTTTTTGAGCTCTCTATGTGTGGAGTCTTTGGAAAGCAAACATTCCTTCAAGACAACAGACTCTAATGCCAAGTCTTTGGTCATTAATTGCCTGGGCATCTTCGATTGGGATTCTCTTTTTCCCTAATGTAATTTGCTTTTGTTTTGCTACCGGTGGTGGCTTATTGTGCGTTCTGTTCTCTTAATATAGTTATCTTTCAAGCCCCTTTTATGGACGATTCTAACAAAAGACGGGCGTAGGCAATGCACGACCTAAGGACTATTAGTAGTCTAAAAACTGAAGAATTTTTTGAATAGAAGATAAATTTTGAATCATGGGAAAAAAATTTCTTCCTACAACCCTAATAGAAAATTTAGATGCTGCTCTGCTGGGATAGATAGATAAATCAAATAAATTCATAAGAGTAAAATATACCTTCAAATCTCTGAATTTAGCAATCTCTTTTTCTCTATCTCAACACGGACGAATGGCGTCTTGATCAATCAAAAGTGGAGAAGGAAAAATTATCCCAGTGGGCTGTGAGAAACACACAAAACTCGTCTAGAAGGCGGCTCCTCTATTAATCCTTACGTGTTGCTGGTATAAATAGGTGTTTGTTGACAGGAATCAGGACTGATATAGAATACCAGTACTAGTAGAATTCCTGTACAGCGGGAAATTCCCCTAGTAAAAAGTATGTCCATAAATAAGTATTTCCTCTCTAATACCTTTTTTTTTTTTTTTTTTTTTTTTTTTAATGTATGCAATTTATTTTGCATCATATAATATGTCACGTTTTTAGCATCCGGATTCTTTAATGGAGTATTAAAGATTGAAATATTTTGCAAAAGGGCTGTTAGTTTATGGTCAAATTAGGGTCTGGGTCGTAGGATACATTTGATGCATTAGTTGGAATGTGTGTTTCAGTTCTGAAAAATACCGTAAAAAGAATGAGTTATTTATCTAACAAGAATTATTTATAGCAAAAGTAGCACTTTGTAAGATACGCATACCTATTTTGTGTTTCGGTTGATGACGGTAAGGTTGACAAACCGCAATACGAACTTCACATTTACCGGTTCTGTCAACTCAACAGGCAGCAGGAACAGCGCTAAGTGATCATACAATTCCCTTACTCCCTTTGGATAAATGTGTACTTTCCTAATAGGTGTAAACATGGAGGGTCAATCAAAAGTAGGATTGATGAAAGAACTTGGTATTTCATGCTAGGTGGAAAAAAAAAAAACAGTGAAAAGCAAATTAATACCATTTGAAACCATTCAAAGTGAAATCCTCTGAAGTAAGTCCGTAATGAGAGTTTATCTTTGAGAAGTTTTCAAGCTTCCTGTTCCAGGTGAACTTATTTGATGAAGACTGCAGCTTTATTGTTTCTGATCGATGCCATTGATTATCTGTAAATATGGTAAAAAAGAAAAGAAAATGTAAAAAATAAGAAAAAGGCTATTATAAACTTTGTTTTCTTTGGCAACCTATCTTTTACGTCTCCATCAGCAACCACAAGGGATGAGAAGTTTTTTTGGCGGATCCCATAGCATTCGTGTTTTTCTAAGGTTTCATTGTCACCCACCCTTCATCAGTGTTTATGGCGTTAAAAGCCGTTGTTTGTTATTGTTGTTGTTTTTTCTAGAAAAGAGAAACTTCATTGAAGAATCATAGTTTCATGGATTGAAGAAGAAAAGCTGGAATGTTTATCCAACCATCCAACCAATCTCCTAAACCATTAATGTATATTTAGCTACATTGTGCCATTGGATTAAGTTTAGCTAGCTAATTATCATTCAAGCCCATCTCACATCCAATTTGTAGTTCCGCCTCTCCTTCTTGGCGTCAAAAACCTTTTATGGATGATTCTGACAAAAGACGAAGTAGGCAATACATGACCTGAATTGTTACGCAAAACTCAGGTTGCTGGTACCAAAAGATAGTTTTGGACATTTGTAAAATCTTATGATCGTTTTCCTTCATTATCATGTCGTAGAAAATTTAATTTATTGATTAATTATGTCCAAATTTATTGACTTAACATGTTGACTGCTCATATTAATGATATTCATTAATGAGAAAAGAATCCTATTCATTTAATTCCGAAATATGTTCATACACAAAAGTAAAAAAGAGATCATACACAACTAAAAGTCAAATATTCTAAAAATATCAACATATCACACCAAAAGGAAATCTTACACATCTATAAAATCTTATGAGCAAACTTTTACATCAACTATATCGCCTTTGTATATTTTATTGGTGAACAAATTCGAAATTCAGCAACTTAAATCATTTGCTACTCCTATCAACGATACTCATCAATGAGAAAAAGAATCATATTCACTTATATATATGAAACATGTTGATGCATAAAAGGAAGCAATAAATCATAGAGAAAAGTAAATTAAATATCATGTATGTATTTTATTGGTTAATAATGTCGAAATACATCTATTTAACTTGTTGGACGCTACTCATATTAACAATACTCATTAATGAAGAATTAGTTGAAGGAAAAACAATTCTGGATGCAGTGAATAAAGCTATAATCAAAACCATTAAGGTGAACCATTGCTTTACGTTAAAGGTGTACTGTTAATTTCATGCTTAATACATCTTCATTTATCTCATTGATATTTATCTTGTAGGTTTCGAATGATGAGATCATCGATTGTTATGATATTTATAGACAACCTAGTCTTCATCATTCTTTGCTACATAATCATACAATACAGGTTCAGTACAAATAACTATCTGTATATATGTATATATATATGTTGACATTTCAAAATCCTTAGAAGTATTTACTTTAATTTTTCTTGTTATAAAACAGATGAGACCAAGTTCGTACCCTAAAGAAATGAAGTCGGATAATTTTGGGACACTTGAACTTACGCAAACTTGGCATAAATATGGATCATGTCCGGAAGGAACTATTCCTATAAGGCGGAAAGGAAAAACATACGATCAAAGACTTTTGCGTAAACATCATCATCCAAACTTATTACAGAATAAAATTTATAATACATCACAACAAAACACTGAAAACAACCATGAGGTATACTCTAATATGATTGTTATAATTAATTTAATTTATGGCTGTCGCAAATAATTTGGGGGCTCTAGGCGGATTTACAGAATCAAATCATAGACATATTGAATTCAAAAAATTGCACAAACAGATTCTTACATGACTTGAGCCCCTATATATGCTAGGTACAATATATAGAGAGGTTAATTGTACCATTGGAGTAGGATAGTTTATATTTAATATTATATTTTATTTCCATTTTTTTTTGCATCAAAAGGTAAACATTAGATGCAAAATCACATGTTTTAGGGGCCCTAATACTTGGGCCTTAGTTCATCGCCTAAATCGCCTATGCTCAACAATGACCCCGAGACATGCATATATAGTTGCAGTGAAATATTCATAACTTTGTATCTGCATGTATATGTTAAAGTACGCAGCAATTAGAGTGCATGGCAAGTTTCTAGGAGCTCAAGCAAAAATAAATCTTTGGCAACCGATTACTGAAATACCAACTGAATTAAGTGTATCCCAAATATGGATTGTAGCCGGTATCGACAAAGATAAAAATACTATTGAGGCCGGATGGGAAGTAAGTTACCAATCCAGATTTATGTATTTAGACAACTTTGTATTCTCTTATGGGGAACCTTTAAATTCTGTTTTTTTTTTTTTGGGTTAGGTGTACCAAGATCTATATGGTGACAACCAGACCAGATTTTTTGTATATTGGACGGTAATTTATATTGTCCTTTTGTTATATGGGAATAACCTTGTCTGGTGAATGTGCTGAAAGACCATCTATAATTTTCTCAAAAAACTCAAACCATTTGCTTTTTGTTTTCTTTTATGCTAGACGGACAATTACGTTGGCTCAGGTTGCTACAACATCGAGTGTGATGGTTTTGTGCATATAGCTTCAAGTGTCGCCCTTGGTTGCAATTTTACGGAGGTGTCCACCTTCAATGGCGACCAGAAAGATGCAACCTTCAGTATTCACAAGGTGAGCAAATAGAAGTTATTAGATTTTCATACCCATGGCCAATTTTGGTCCAAATATAAACCTTCACTAATTTGGCAGGACCAAAGTAGTGGACATTGGTGGATAGAGCTACAAGGTGTTCCGATCGGATACTATCCAAGTTCTCTATTCACAGAATTATCAAAGACAGCAACAAGATTAGATTGGGGTGGAGAAATCAGTAATAAAAAAAGTAAAGGACGGCATACTTCGACTCAAATGGGTAGCGGTCATTTCCCTTCGGAAGGTGGTCTGAAAACATCAAGTTATTTTAATTGGGTTCAAGTAGTTGATGAAAATAACGTGGTCAAGGACCCTCAAAATGTCGAGATACAAGTTACGAATCCGAACTGTTATGATTTGGAAATTGACGATGACCATTATGATATAAATGGTTACAGTTTTTACTATGGAGGTCCCGGTTATAACGATAAATGTACATGATTAGATTTATGTACTACAACAACAACAACAACAATAAGCCTTTAGGCCCAAATGATTATATTGATATACTATCTTTCAGTATCTATGATTTTATACATTTAAAATGGATTTTAAATTGTACTCCTTCGTTGTATCAAAAAAAAAAAAAAAAAAAAAAAATTTTTATACCTTTATTTTCAAAAATAAAAAATAAACTGGTTAAAATGTTTTTTTTTTGTTTTTTTGTTATTGTTTTGTTTTTTTTTTTTTGTATATGCAATATTCACAAAGGATGGAGGAACATGCAGACATCACTTTAGTACAGCAGTAAGTCGTTGGGTGGTGATACCAGCGACCTAATTTCGAAACTCATCTCTATATGAGTGGGGGATTTTTCTTTATTATTTGCCTAGCTATCTGGGCTCTATGTAGTTAATTTCGGTATCGGTCTTGTCTCGGTCGGGGACCGAGACACCGAGACAAATTTGTATCGGTGAGATTCTCGGCGAAATCTCGGAGCAAATACCGCAACCTATATATATATATAGTATCACTTATAGAAAAAAAAAACATATATATCACATTTTTTCGCGCACATTTTCGAGGGCGAGACCGAGATTATCGCCGAGATCTCGGCCATCTCGGCCGAGATCGACCCACAGACTGGGATTGTAGGTAATAGGGCTTTAAATCCAAACTTTAATACTATAACCTTTTACATATGAGTAAAGGCTGTTATACTTTTTTTCTTTGACTTTCTAAGACTTCCAGACAATTGTGTTAAACTTAAAACTTTCTTCGGGACAACCAGTAATAAAAAGCCTGGTTTTTTTTGTGGAGCTGTGGTGATTTAATGGGAGCTGTGACCCTCCGAAAATCGTCATGTTTTGGCTTTACAATGTGACAACTTAGTAAAAATCATCATGGTTATTGCTTTTTATTATAACGATTTTTGGAGGACCACAGTCCCAAAAATTCAGGATAAAAAGATGTACTAGTAGGCAATACATGATGAGGATTATAAACAGTTTAAGAATTATTCAAACTAAATTATTAACCATGAAGTAGCACGAAAAAAAAGAAGAATAAATACGTAATTAAAAATCAAATATTAAGAACTAAACATAAAAAAAAGGTTTCTTCTTCAAACCGAAAAGAATTTTCTTTAGCTAGAAAAAGTAAAATAATACCACTGATTTGTATATGGTTGATAGATGAATATCTTGTTAATTTGCACCTTTCGGCTCCTCTAATTCGGCTGTCAGAAAAAAAAAAAACCTTCCTTCCCTTTGGCATGTCGCTGCTATAAATAGGAGTTGAAGTGTTGTAGAAACCGGACCCAATTTACGTAGTTTGTTGGCCCATCAGTAATGCTTTTGGTCACTGATCGACCAGGCCTGGTGACACCATCAAGCTCTGATGTGGACACCTGATGTGATGTGCATCCCACTCTGTCCGATGACTAAGAAATTAATGCTCACTTGGTCACTATTCAACTACTTTTAGCCAATTGTTCTCAGAAGATCCGATATTAACACTTGGCAAGATTAGTACAATGTAAACACATTAACCGTATCACCGGCGGGAGTTCATTTAAGTTGCAGTTGAGGCAAAATTTCAAATGTGAAGCTGATGCTTATGTTTTTGATTTTCAGAAGAAGTACCAATACCACTTGCAATATGAAATGTTGAATCATCCACAATTGTGCTAGAATGTAATCCACTTCAGAAGCGGCTTGCAATAATCCATCACTTGTGCACATCAAACCTCAAAATTAACTAGGGAGAAAGTGGCAAGTTGAGATGAATTATAATTAACTAGGGAGAAAGTGGCACAGTTGAACCTTGAGTAGTACTCATTCCGTCCAAGAAACACCCACTCTTTCTGTGACGACCGGAGTACTTATGTTTTGCCTATAGGTTTTAGAATCCCTGCTGGATGTATAGGAAACAATGGTAATGTTTCATGATAGTGGTACTAAATACTACTACAGTACTACTGCATTCCATTGTTTTTTCTTATAATTGAAGGACTCAACCCAACCAAAAAATGGAACAGTTAAGAAATAATATGATTTTGATTATATCCACCCGAGATTCTCAAACTTAGAAATTGTATCAATTCAATTACATGAAACATAAGGCAACGGAGATTAGAGTTATCTGTTTTACGCCTCAGAATATAACAGTTGTCAACTTGTCTTCACCCATTTGTAGATGTATTTATGATTTTAGTTGTACACGCATCTGCAATAAGATGAATTTCTACCTTCTCCGAATCATCCCCTATTGTCTTTCATCCTTGGTTTTGAACGCTTAACCTCATGAGGCACCTCGTCGTCGTCTGAGTTCCGTCTTTGTCTTCCCTTACAAGTAACCTTAACTTTGATGACACAAGTATCATTCACCAAGTATCCTTTATCCTTGTCATGAAGTTCACTAAGATGCATGAACTCCGGCCAACCAAACCCTTTATGTTTTTTAGAGAATCTGTGTCTCACTTCTGCAGAATC
>JAJJMA010049513.1:0-14967 GCA_023529015.1 Papaver nudicaule | reverse complement strand
CACTGAACCAATCTAAGTAGTCTTTCTCATTCTCAACTTCTGTAACATGTGTGTCATAATAAGTCCAACCATTGGCTTTCAATGTATCATAAGTATCACGCTGGACATGACCCTCCAACCATGGCGGGTTAATGGCTTTATATAACCGATTCTCCAACTGGTGCAACAATATCTCTCCCAAGTACAAGACACCTCGTTCACCACATGGACTCCAAAATCTACACTTGGAATACCTGCGGATGACATTAGCCGTTGGTGTACGGTACCATTCTTGGTATTTTCGGTCAGCGTAAGGTGTTTCCACTACATTTAGATGGCATCTGGTCATCTGATGAATTATAAGACCATACGATGATTTAACAGCATTAAAGGTGGGTTGTTCTTTGGCCCAATTACCCCTCACATACGACGTTAATATCGGCCACCTTCCTGAATTGTCTTCTATCTGGGGAAGCGCAATACGGAAATTGACATACCACCAATACTGAAAAATACGAAAAACAGAAATAAAGAACAATATATTGAAATAAAAAATTTGAAAGTTGAGCGGATTTTTAAAAAATAGGAACATACCTCTAACAGGCCATGATATCCATTGAAAGTTGTCCCGCCAATCGATGTAACATCCAAGGCTATATATAGTTCAGCCAAAATAGCTGAACCCCAATCATAATTCGGGGCGACCTCGAGGTTCTCAAAAGCTTCTAACCACCCAATCTTTGTGCATGTGGAGGCGTTGGCAAAAAACAAGTGTCCAAGAAACCACATCAAAAAAGCTCTTTCAATCTCGGGGTACAAATTTGGATCAACAGGATCTTTTAAAATGTACATCAGCCATTTCTTTAAAGCAGCGACATAAAGTTCACCGGCTTTGAAGCCTTTATGCCCTGGGGGTACAACGCTGTCAGGGCACGTAGCAAAACCTGACAAAGTTCATGCCACCTATTGTCGGTACTCCACTTCTCTTGATCAAAAGGAACAGTATAACCAACACCACTAGGAATGCTGCCAATAAAATACAAATCAAGCGGTGTGATTCCTGTTAAATAATGGTTTTAGCATAATTTCATTTATATGGTCGGAAAAATAAATGTAATATTAAATAAAAGTTACGTCGCTCAAAGTCATTAAAATGAAAAGTGTGCTTCGTAGGCCACCACCTTTCGCAAAGAACCTCGATAGGAGCACTATTGGCCCGTCTTAAATCTAACTCATAGTATGCACGCCAGAGATATCTCATTAGGATGTTTTTTACTGTTGCGGGAAGTTTAAGATACGTAGGCGCTAATTCTGTCATACCCCCGCGTAATTTAGCTGATTTATCCCTTTCAAGGTTCGTGGATACATGGTTGTCTACTAGAGTTGGACCCGACAACACTTCTAGATTATCGAATTCTTGTGGATTTTGGTTCCAATTCTGGGCATCAACTAGACCCGGTGTAGCTCTTCTGTTCCTTTTATTTCTTTTTTTTTTTAATACATTTGCGGGATTTAGGTTACGAAGCATGGTCTATAGAGAAGGAATATCAAAGAAGAGCAAGGAAGAGCAACAAAGAAAGAAAGAGTGTGATAGTGTTAGGTAAATAGTGAGTAGAAGACGATGGTATTTATAGGGAGAGATATAGCCGTTGGAAACGGCGTAGGCTTGGCCGAGCGGCGTAAGGTAAGCCGCTGGCGGTGTAACCTAGGCCATTCGGCGTAAGTTATCCCTTTCGGTTCTTCCCAGACCGTTGAGCACAAGTTTTCATAGTGGCGAAACATGTTTGTCCCTCCACCTGGCCATGCAAACTGTGGAGCAATGCCACATCCATAGGAATTGCCCTTATAATCAGAGAATTCAACGTTTGACTTTGAGTACTCTGATTATACAGGATCAAATTAACACTCTTGAGAACGCGAAAGTTTACATTCTCATTCAACGTCAGTTGTTGTTTGATTTTCGTTTTAGTGATTTTAGATTACTGGTTCAGAATTAGTAGCATACTTAAGAATTCATGGTTGTTATTTTTCTCATGTAAAAAAAACAGCTTGAGAAGGTAGAACATGAGCAACAACACCACTGAATCTATTAGATCTACTATCTTCAAGACCAAATCAATGACCGGTTCTACATTCCTCTACAATTAAAGGTTGAGAAACAACATCGACAAAGAAAAACAGAACAAACAAGTATATATGTTCCACTAATTCGCACCAAAATATTCATCATTGCTAACCTGAGGAAAAAACAAACTAAAATGATAAACCCCCTGATTAGTTGAACAATCTTCTTCGATAAGATTAAAACAAAAAGGTAAAAGAGGAGTTAAACCAGAAAATCAAGCCTAACAATTGTCCTTAGATATTGATGAACATACCTAATTGATAATGGAACTTCATGCAGTAACTCTACAAGCCTGGCCATTCAAACGATCAAGCACGAAAGAAAAAAAATTGTATAAAATTGCATCGGTGATGTGCGATTAAAACCAACTTCCCACTGTTAAATCACCAACAGGAGATGAACCCAGATAAAAATAGGAGTAAAGACATTACAAGGTAAGGGAAGCTACATGAATTCCACAAACTGTACTTTGTAACAAAGTAATAGAAGTTGGGAGAAAGCATGACTAGTCGAATTACCGAAGGAAACAAGAAGACATAATCACGATTATTAATCAAACAACCATGTATCAATCAACCAAGATTTAAAGCACACAACTGAAAACTATAACAATTACGTTCTAGAAAGGTAAGACATTACCTGAGACATTCGACGAACCTAAAAAAAAAAGGACATGTAGGAAATCAATATTGGAATTGCATCATTAATGGTGGATCGTGGGAAGGAGTTGACTCATTTTTGGTACCGATCTTATATTACAAAGCTTATTGCTGAACTTTAGAACCTGAAAGATGTAATAATCCAAATAAACTATAATAATAAATAATGACTATACGATTTTATTATGGGTTGTTCATAATCATGGCTTACAAAAAGTTCGAATTGACTTATTTCTTAAATAACAAAAGAGGTTTTTTATTGATGTGAAAACTTATGCAAGAACCCTATATTTGCATGTATTGTTTTTCTTATTTTTCCCTGAATTAACATATATCAGACCGGAGGGGTACGAGTTTTATCCTTTTAACCGTAGCCCAATATTTTTATCAAATAATTTTAACTTTTGGACATTGTACACCTAATTAATTGATACGGCACAGTGAAAACGATTTAAACAAACCGGTGCGCGCATAATCCACTCCAGTAAACATGACCCAAATATGGTAACAACTCCAATCCAAAAGTAAAAGTAATCGATAACGATCTTGACGATCAGTCTAATGAAGAGTTCTAAACATGTTTCAAAACCAAGCAATACTTTTCTTAACGAGTTAATCCAAGCTAAAGAAAAAAAAAACAGATAAGAAAAAACTTCTTATTATAACCCTCGACCGGCCAGAACATCACGGATGTGAAGTTATCCTAACCACTGTGAAAAGACGAGGGTACTGAGTATAACACCAATCTTTTTGTTACAACCTATAAGATCAATCTTGAATAGTTCCTGTATTCCAAGAACTCAAGAGCAAGATCTCTTTTGTCACTGATTGACTCACACGACCGGAATCAATACAAGAAACCGAAAGGCTTTGTCAACATACAAGTACGATACTTTAATTATAAATGACAAGTCAAATATAATGCAGAAATAAGGTAAAGTACACACAATAATTTTGTTAATGAGGAAACTACAAACTCGTAGAAAACCCCCGGGACCTAGTCCAGTTTTGAATACTCTTAAGAATTAAACTGCCAACGCACCTACTCTCAGATTTCGGACTAGTTGCTTAATACGACTATTAGTCAAAAAGCTTCCCCTAAGTATTCCTACGCCTCCAACCACAACAAGGTGATCACACACATGTACTCCCTTAAGAAATTAGACGACCTTTACTATCTTTCTTAAGAGTTGCTCCATAGTCCTTCGTGAAGACTATTGCTACCCGACCTCCAATCAGACGAGTACAACATTTACGAACAACAACCAATATAACGGAAGCTCAAACCACTATATGATGTCCTTGGTTATATGATATTTAACCAAAGGTATTTTACACCAAGATCAAGGATATTTAAGTTTATTTGGTGATAAACCCCTTGAGATACTGTTTTTACCTGGAAAAACAATGTACCGTCTCAAGGTACTTTCGTAATGCTTGGAGATCAAAGTCGAACAAGACAAGCCTAAACCAAGGATGGCCGTTCCCGTCTTGCTTCGGTCACAGAGAGGATAGAGGTTGGTCTGGGGAGGGAAATAGCGAAGAAACTTGAGATCAGGTTGAGGATGTGTTTTGGGTGTGAGAGTTCAAGATTCCCGTCGTGAAGTCGACTGGAAATCTCCAAGGCTAGAACGTATTTCGATTCTCAGGTGTTTTCTCTGAGGCTCTTGGTTGTTTCTGTGTGTTCTGAACGTTCTTGGACAGATATTCTTAATGTTCTGCCTTGGAAAATAGAGGAAGCCTCTATTTATAGTTTGAACTCACCCTGATCTCTCGACAGAGAAGGTGGACATCGTGGAAGAGTGGAGGAGTGTAGGACATGCGTTGGTTTCCGTAACTGCCTGAGTTGTGTGGAACATGCCCACTCGTGCCATCTTCTCGTAACTGCCCACTATCTCCATCAGTTTCTTTCAACTGTCGTAGACCGCCAGACCAATACCCCTAAAGTTATCCCCCCCATGTGACGTTTTGATATCTCGAGCGAGTGATACGCGGATATTGCGTAGTTGAGTTGAGTAGAGTAGGGTTATACGACTGATTGTCGTGACCAACATAATGTAGTGTCTCCTGGACACAAGTATAGGAGTGGCCTTGGTCTTTGGCCAAGGCCATAAGTGCTTGATGGCGCTTTGGCACTAGTTAAGGTGGCGCCATGGCTCATGGCGCCACGGCCTTGGTCTTTGGCCAAGGCCAAATTGAAAATGTGTCTTTGACACTAGTTATGGTGGCGCCGTGGCTCATGGCGCCACGACCTTGGTCTTTGGCCAAGGCCAAATTGAAAATGCGTCTTTGGCGCTAGTGATGGTGGCGCCATGGCTCATGGCGCCACGGCCTTGGCCTTTGGCCAAGGCCAGTCTAAAACGCGTTTTGGCGTTGGATGTGGGGGCGCCATGGATTATGGCGCCACGGCCTTGGCCTTTGGCCAAGGCTTATATTGTTGTGGCGCCACGGCCTTGGCCTATGGCCAAGGCCAGCCTGTTTGCGGCCATGCTCTTTGTAGGTTTGTGGCGTTTTACGCCATGGCCTTGGCTTCTTGGCCAATGCTGATTTTTGTGAATCCATGGTGGCTCATGGCTTGTGGTGCCATGCTACGTGGCATTTATGGCTTTGGCGTCTGGCCAAGGTCGACTTTGGGGCAGCCTGTGCCTTAGTCGCGGCGTGAGTGCCTATGCTACAACACACCTGAGGTCATGGCGTGTTTATCCATGGTATGCTAGACCTTCCTGAACTTGGGATTAGGTCTGCTTAGGCCTATTTAGGCTGGTGTATGCTTTTCAGAGAGCTCTGGACCGGCCTGGAGCTTCAATATTCCTGAGGTTTGCACCGAGACTCGTATGTTGAGTCGTATTTAAGAGGAAATCCATGAGGATACGTCTCTGTTGATTCTTCACCGTGTACCATCAAGCGAGGTATGGCTCTGAGCTGATCGATGGGTTTAATATGTTGGTGAGATCATTAGTACTGCTCTATGATATTACCCTCCCCACCGGAGTTATAAGAGAGAGCTCATAGAGAGTTTGTTCGGCCCATGGAATGAGTTGCACTCTGAGCTATAGAGATGAGCCTGAATAGGCGATTGCCTTTAATAAGACATGGTTTCGAGAGTGTTTTGACAATCTTGTCCCTCTCTCATTTTTCACCATCTACAGATACCAAACATGGTTTATAAACCAAACTTTTGATATTATTCAAAAGCAACCTTGTCGTCCCAGTTGAAGTCAAACAATTTTGGATGCGTACATAATGACCTTGACGAACAAAGCACCTGCAAAATAAACAATCCAATATAACGATCTTGATTCCACTCAATAATATCTATTAGTTGGGCACACAAACCGGGAGCGACTTACTGACAAATCCAGGTCAATAGATAAAGAGATGTTCTTATCAATACGGTCTTGAGCGGCCATATATCAGAAGAGAAGGACCTTAGAATAAACAAGATCGTAAGGATATGATAGACATGATATAACATAACACAAGTACAATACAAAAATCACTAATAAACTAGTTCCCCTTGAAAGTTACTTCTAGACCTCTCGATCCCTAAAGAAGATTTTCACACTAATCCTGACGAAGAACAAAGTTCTTACGAAACAAAGGAATATCAGTATCACAAGTTTACTTTTCCGAAGAATGATACTTGGTAGAGGGACAAAGCTCGAAGTCGTGATGCAAACACCTATTTATATGACCAAGGCTTAGCTTTGAAATGAGACAAAGTAATTTTGAAATATTCTTCAAGCACATATTTTTAATTTCGAAATTCCTCATTTAGATTTACCACATTAAAAGGTATCTAATACTTTAACTATTTGCATTTGATAAAAGATATTCCATTAAATGATATTAGTTGCATTCAAAGAAAATAATACTCTTAAGATATATTTGGATATTTCATTAATTCAAAATATGGTGCTTACCAAATATACTCCCTGGGATAGAGTTCATTTCACATTCTTGTCCTAAATTTGAAAATCATCTTAAGGTAATATGACTTCCATTATGTCGACATCAACTTTGATAGTGTCAACACTAACTTCCTAAGAATTACCTGAACTAGCCAAGTCTATGTCTTAGGTGGAAGTGGGCTCAAGTCCATGAAGACTCACGTTAGAGCAACGGATTCCGGAGAAGGGATAAGACTCGAGTGTTAAGCTTACGTGAACCATGTACGAGACGATTGTTCAAGGACACTTCGATCATACAATAAAAGATACAACAATGAAAGTACAATGTATGATTCTCCGAGTAATAGAAATGTTGTACCACATGAATTCCCGATTCAAATGTGGATGATCACGTTAATGATATCCGAGAATTCATATCAAACACCAGTAGATACTCGATTGAGTGTTTGAACGTGTAGTATTTAAATAGATATGAAGATCACAATTTAAACACTAATAGTGGTGATTAGAAAGCATGTGTCTATAAGAAAGAGCGAGACGAACCATATTTCTAATTGTGACCCAACCCGACTTAAGTTGTACATTGAAGATGAACTGATCAAACTTAAACTGAGAGTATCAAACTCTTTATAATTCGTTGAAGCACAATACAAAAAGGTAGAGTTTGAATTTTAATATACATTTTATGAGATAACCTGATTAAGGTTTCAAACTCTACATCTAGATTAGCAAAAAACCAAATGATAGGTTTCAGATTATAGAGAACGTGTGACAAAACCAAAAAATTTATTTCGAACTTTAGATTTCATGTTCAACAAAACCAGATTTAGGTTTCGAAACAAAGAACTCATATTTAGTTTGTTAAAAATGTTTGGTGTCGAACTTGAGAGTCCACGTGGTCAAATACATTTTAGCATCACACCGTTTTGTCTTTGAACGCTAAGGAATATGTCCCAGCCTAATAGACGGGCCACTTAGTTCTCACATGGTCAAACCCATTTTGGTTTCGATTCGTCACGGTATTCCACACAAACATAGTTTCAAACTCAAGTTTTCTTTTGGCCAAAACCTAGGATTAGGTTTCGAACTCTTGTTAGCTTATGGACAAAACCATATTATGGTTTCGAAACTTAAAGTGCATTTTACCAAAACTAACATTGTGGTTTTGAACTTTAAAGTCCATAAGAAAGAAAACAAGGAATATGATTTCGAAATTTAAAAGTCATTTGGCTTATCTAGATCTCATATGTCCGAAATTAAATGTATGATTCCGAACTCTACATAGCCAAACAAAGATAAAGCTTTCGAATTGAGAAAAGTAGTATGTCGAGTTTACACAACAAAAGTGTAAGTCATGATCTCGATTACTTTAGTACATATAAATACATACTAACAATCTAATTTAATAAATAAGGTAAAGTCGAGATACAACACTATAATGAATATAAATCTCGTAAGACTACAGAGACACCATCTATATAGACTGCTATTATCCAACTCGTAGGTTTTAGTAAAAACCTTATATCACTTAGAGATGAGAAGAAACGAAATCTTTAAGCAATATGAAATGTCATAACTACAACAGGGAAAACCGCAAACGATATCGTGGGGTTATATCTGAAGACACTTTGATCACAAGTGATCAAGTCATAACGTAAAGCGCAAGTATTAAGTTATGTTTAGTTTTTGTAGCACAAGTGTAAAAGATAAATGGAATCGCTTAGATTCACTAACCTCTTGAATGCGAAGACGAATATCCTCGTTTGCTCCTCGATCTTCTTTGTGTCTTCAAGTAGTGACTTTAAATCTCACTAATCATATTTCATAACCTAAAGTTAACTTAATAAAGTATTTACCTACGTGTGTTTCAAGCGGCCGAGTTTTGATCACTAAGCTTGACAACTAAGCTTGACATACTAACACTTAGTGACGTTGACCGAGCCATGCTCTCACACACTGCATTCCTAAACTTACTCTTGGTAACTCATCCTTACTTATCACTCATGAGTTCCATATCTTTTTGACTGCAAATTAACTAAGTAACAAAGCTAATGTAAATCCTATAAAATAGACTTGATGTGAAATGTGGACTGGGCAATAAGATTCTCACAAAGGACCCTATATACGTCCCGTAACAGGCTCCCCCACTGCGACTAAATTAGCCTCGAGTTTACCTTTTTTAGGAACAATCATAAGCTTAGTAATTTGGTTGGCAACAACCACTGTAAGAGTATTGTTTGGAAGTACGCCTGGCTCCTCCTTGACTTGGTGTTTCTTGGTTGGTAACAGTAGCACTTTTGTACCCCTCCAATAGAACTCATAGATATTTTCTTTGCCACGGAAAAGAGTATCCACATCAAATTGACATGGTCATCCCTGAATGCATGACATGAATCCATGTCTATTACTTCACAAATTATACTGTCACAGTACACCCTTCAAAAAGCATTTGGAATTCGACAAACTCTTTCAATTCTTGTTTTTAACCCGGTTTTAATCCAACCAACACGATAAGGGTGTGGATGAGGCTTTGTTGGTAAGCCAAGTTCTCAAACTAGTCCCCATGAAACAAGATTTTCGGTACTCCCACTATCGATAATAAAATCACATACCTTATCTAGGATTATTCCCATGAACATGAACAACTTCTTTCTTTGCGATTCTTCATACCTTGGGAACAAGTAGTACAATCCTACTATTTCCTTCACATTGGAGTACCTTGCGCACAACCATGAGATTTCCATGAACATCATCATCATCATCATACACATGATCAACAATTTTTTCTTCTTGACAACACTTTGGGTCTGTAGCCTTATTGTCATCACCTTCGACTAGTCCTACTGGTCGTAAATTTGGACACTCACTCGAGTGATGCCCTAACAGTCCACAACGATAACATTTATCTCCTAAAGGTTTTGTGAAAGGGTTATTGCCTTTCTTAGCAATAGAAGTTTCAATTGTTGTTTCCTTTGGCAATGGAGATGATTGAGGAGTAGGTGTTATAGGTAGTTCGATTGATGCCTCAAGTACAACTTTGGTTCGTTTCGATTCACCGGGTGATCGCCGAGCCGTTAGGTGGTAACTCAATTTTTTGAGCTAAACTTACATCTTCAGCGAGTGATTGTATTGGATGAAGTTAAAGAGCTTCTTTAATTTCAGGATCCAACCCGTCCATATAGCGACAAGCTTGTTGAACATCACTCTCCGAAAGATTAACTCTCAAACCCAATCTATAAAACTCCTCAGTATACTCATCAACTGGTCTCCTTGTTTGTCTGCATTGTTGATAGCTTTGACAAAGCTTTTGTGCATAGTCGATAGGGAGAAATCGAGTTTTCATTAGGCGTATCATTTGGCTCCAAGAAGACACCATAGGTTCACTTCGTATTCTCCTATTGTGAAAAGTTTGCCTCCACCAAGATGCAGCTCCTCCTTTTAGCTTGTAAGAAACCAATTTTACCAGTTGAGATTCAGGTACCTTCACGCACTTAAAGAAATCTTCAATAGCAGCAACATAATCCAAAAATCCTTCGATTTCTATCTTTCCATCATAGGTTTGTATGAGGACTTAGTATCAACCTCATCATGCACTTCATTGGTCTGAGAACCTTCCTCGCAAAATAATCAGGACCCATCTCCTCTTCTTCCAACTCAAACGGGATTGTCCGTCCTTGTAGTTTTGGTTCTTGTCGAAATCGAGGACGGCGTTGTACTATAGGGTTGTTTTGAGTAGTATGGTCGACATCCCTTTTTGTTATCGATCATTTGTTCATGTGCAGATTTTCTTGGTACAACATCTTCTCCATATTCGAAGTCCATGAAGTTATCAAGGGAAAAATCAAATTTTGAAAACACATGAAGGTCTCGAACATTCAGTCTTTGCCAACCATTGTTGTTTTGCCCATTCCAAGGAACTCTTGGATTAACAATACATCTATGATATCCAGGTTCATCTACACCTTCATACACAGTAGCTTGAAATCTTGGACCCCCTTTAGATGTCCAGCGATTTCTTGTTCCATTACGATCACAACTCTCATAACCCCCTGGAGTTGAATTTTTGTTGCTGGTTCATATTTTGAAAACGACCAAAAGGTCTCCACTCTTGTCGATGATTCTCGACTTGATCAAATTTTAACAGCCTTACATACTTCATTGGCTCTTGTAGTTCTTTCAAAAAAATTATGTGAGAATGCGAAGTTTCTCCTAAATCAACAATGATGTTGTCTTGAGCCTCTATCATCAACAACATTGGTTCTTTGACGGTATTTCCTCACCGTAGTTTCCATCAGTAGCCATATTGATTGAGTAATCTTTTCAATGACTTTTTAGATCGAACCGGAGCTCAGAAACCACCTGATACGACACATCGGAAACGATTTAAAACAAACCGACACGCAGAGAATCCACTCCAGTAAACATGATCCAAATATGATAAAAACTCCAATCCAGGAGTAAAAGTAATCGATAACGATCTTGACGATCAATCTCACGAAGAGTTTTAAACAGGTTTCAACCAAGCAATACTTTCATTAACGAGTTAATCCAAGCTGAAGAAAAGAACAAAAATCAAAGACTTCTTATAACCCTCGACTGGCCAAAACTTCACGAATGTGAAGTTTATTCTAACCACTGTATCCGTAAACCTACTCCTGGTAACACATCCTTACTTATCTCTCCTGAGTTCCATATCATATTTGACTGCAAACTAACTAACTAACGAAGCTAATGTAAATCCTACAAAACAGAATTGATATGCAATGTGGACTGGGCAGTAAGACTCTCACTTAGGCCCCTATATAGTCTCCTGGTAATCCTCTCCTTTTCTGTGTCAAGAGTTTACTGCTCCCACTATAGTTTCTACTACCAATTCTAGCTATGGTAGTTTCATTAACATTAAACATTCACGTTCTGATAATCCCTTGGGATGTTGGGCTGATGCCTATATCATCTCATCCCCAATTGCGGTGGACTCGTGGGAAAACATCGGTGATGCTCTGTGTGATGAATTACAGATTAGTTCTCAGCTTCAGATTTTCCCAATCAACTCAGCAGAAGCAATTTTTCATGCTAACAAAGAACTATCAATGGCAAATTTGGAATTTTCGTTCACAGTCAATAATGTTCCCATCACCATTGCTAAATGGAATGAGAAGTGTTGGAATTCATCTCGTGTTCAGCAACATGCTTTTTATTTAGAAATTTTTGGAGTTCCTTATCATCTATGGTCATTAGAAATCATGCATGCTATTGGAAAATTGTGTGGAGAAGTCCTTTTAATCAATCCATCGACACTGAAGTTAGAAGATCTTACTGCTATGCGCATAAAAGTCCGAAATCTTCATGGAATAAATTCCGTTCCAAGGGTCATCAGAATCTGTTATGGAAAGCATATGTTCATGGCAAAAATCTTGGTGACTGGTAATCCCTCACCTGTTGCCCGTAACTTGCTCATATCACCTCCTCTATTTTCGGATCTCTCAAGTTTAAATTCGAAAAGAACCCATTCAGTGTCGGATATTATGGTGAATATTAATAAGAAGAGTAAGTTCACCTTGAGCAACATATTTTCCGTTCTTTCAACGGAGGAAAGTGAATATGACTCGCTTAATCAGTGGATACTCATTCAAAATCTTCCGGTCATCATGGCTCAAAAAAGGCAAGGAAATCAAGATCAAACAGAAGAAATAAGTCTAAAAAAAAAAACCCAAAACAAGTGTGGCGGCGTGTGAAGAAACTAACAAAAATTTCTTTTAATACTGTTACACATGTAGACAAGGTTGGTGATATGGCAGCTGATGAAGCTGATGACATGGACATTGATGTAACACCTGCACCTGGTTTTCGATTATCCATTGCTGTAGAAGATTATCCTTCATCTCCTATGCAAAATCCACAATTCCAGTGCACTAATCAAACCATTACACCTGAATTACATCCACCACCAGTTGAGAATTCCCAATCACCACCCATTAATTCATTCCTCTCATACACAAGCTGCAACCCCAACCCTATTACACCCAACACCATCATCTGTACCTCAATCACCTCATTCCATTAATCATCCACTATTACCTTCATTATTTAACCCATTCAGTTATATCCCCACTCCATTACCTGAACCTTAGATTACCCATAATACCACCACCACCACCATCCACAAATCCACCCATCATCCCTTTTTACCTACAGAAAAAAGCCAATACAACCACAAAATCTTTCAAATCCAAATTCCCACTTGGGTTATGACTGAGGTAAATAGACTATTCAATATGGGAATCAAATTGGGGGTGAGCTTGAACTCCATGCCCAATCATTCGACAAAATATTTGGTGTCGAAAATCTCCACTTCAGGACCTGTAATCAAACCTATACCTGTCTTACCCACAAAAAAAAACAATTGAAAAAGATTTTGCAGTTCAAACCGTTGTGGTTTTATATGGTATTGAGGATATCTCTATTCATCAGAACAAGCAAAAATCACTTCCACTGATGGGCCTTGAGAATTCTTTCCTGCTGGATATTGATAATGTGGACAACTCAGTTACATCATCCTCAACATCTCCAACATAAACTGCTGGATTTGAGCCTACTTACATGATTTACATGATGATGCTTGCTCCGATAATCTCGTGGGTACTCCAGAACAACTCATTCCAGTCAAGCTGAAATATGAATACAAACGGCTTGGAATTTCAGTTGAGGCTCTTTGTGATTACTCTCCTTTGCCTAAAAGGTCTGCAGCTGTCAGGCCTCTTAAGTTTCCCAAATGAGTTTGAAGATTCTCTCATGGAACGTAAGGGGTCTGAATTCCCATGATCGAAGAACTGTTGTTCACAAAGTCATTCAGATGTCAAAGGCTCCTATCATTATACTTCAGGAGACTAAAATGATGCGGTGCACATCATTTGACATCAAACAAATTTGTAGAATCAAAAATATTGGGTGGACTATGCAGCAATCCATGGGCAGTTCAGGGGGCATGTTGATTATATGGGATAAGGACTTTATTGAAGTTACAGACTCATTAGTTGGTGAATATACTTTATCCATTTCTTGCATCAACAAGTTTGATAACTTTGAATGGGTACTTACTAATGTTTATGGTCCAAACAGACCATTTGAAAGAGCTGAGTTTTGGGTGGAGCTTGACAATGTGTATATGTATTGGGATTTTAACACTATAAAGAAGTGTGATGAGAGAAAAATTGCACTAAGATCACTAAAAGCATGAAGCAATTCAACAAGTTTATCACTCAAAAAGAACTCATTGATTTGCCACTGAAAGGAGCTAGATATACATGGTCTAATGGTCAATCCAATCCTGTCATGTGCAGATTAGATAGGTTCCTTGTCTCTCCTGCTTTTGAAGCTCATTTCCCCTTCATTTCCCAACTAGCTTGAGCCAGACCTACATCTGACCACATTCCTCTACTCCTAGACATTTCTGATTCTTCCTGGGGTCCTAGCCCATTTAGGTTTGAAGCAATGTGGTTTTTGGAGAACGGCTTTCTAAAATTGTTAGAAGAATGGTGGTTTTCTTTTTGTTTTGCAGGTACACCAAGTACAATCCTTTGGCTGAAGTTACAAGCTCTAAAAGACTTGTTAAAAGTGTGGAACAAGGAAGTATTTGGTCATACAAACACCAAATTGAATCAGATCCTGTCAGATATTCAAGATATTGATTCCTTTGAAGAAGATAATATTCTTCCTGAAGAATTAAGGAAGGAGAAGGTGAAGCACATTGTTGAGTTTGAGAAAGTGTCTCAAATGGAGGAGACTGCTTGGAAATCAAATCCAAAGCACAATGGCTCCAAGAGGGAGATAGAAACACAACATTCTTCATCAACAATGCAACTGCACGAAGAAGATACAATAGAATCAAGCAACTATACATTGGAGGTGAGTTAGTCTCTGACAAAACTAGGCTGCAAGAACATACAGTGGACTATTACAAATGTTTGTTTACCGAGGAAGAGATAATAAGGCCAGAGTTGGAAGGAATTCAATTTAACACTATCAATAGTATTGAATCTGACATTTTAGATGCTGGTTTTACTGAAGATGAAGTCTTTTCGGCCATTAAATACTTGGGTAATGACAAGGCACCCGGTCCAGATGGCTTCCCAATCATGTTCTTCTACAAGTGTTGGCACTTCATCAAGGTAGATATCATGAACACCATTGCTGAATTTTGTGCTTCTGGTTATATTGACGACATGCATAATTCAACCTTTATAACACTTGTTCCTAAGAAAGATCATATTGAAACTATCAAAGATTGCAGGCC
>JAJJMA010049508.1:0-25012 GCA_023529015.1 Papaver nudicaule | reverse complement strand
CTTCAGGTGTCCAAGCTGTATCTCGTGATCTATTTTTAAGTATGCTGCTAGATGCACCTTCTTAAAAAGTGACTAGATCTAAAATGAAGGTGTAAGCAAGTGTTTGATCTCATTTTAAAAGGTGTAAGAAAGGCTGAGAGGTATGTGGAATTAAAGAGATAATTGCAGAAACATTAATTAATTGAGAGAAAATATCATAGTGCGAGATGTTGCTGTTGGTGTCGAAATATCTAAAGTCTTTCATGATCTTGTTGATGCTGCTGCTGTTGAAGCTTATAGATGTGTAATGGTTGTTTTTGGTAAGTAGGGTTCGTAGATCTAAAGAAGAATGCCACTATCCTTATATATAATAATTGAAACCAAATACTCAATTCTCATTCATTCTGGCCCCACAATTTTAAGCTCTAGATGAATGTGGTGAGAGTATTGAGAAATAGAGCTCTCTCATTCATTCCGTCCCCACATAAATAACCAAATAGATTTATTTTACACCCTCTTTACACCTTCCATAGTCGGCAATAACCCTATAACCCATGTTCGATAACTACCCATCTTCCCCACTTCTTTTCTTCAAAGTTGAGAAGCAAGTACGGAACTGCTCAAAATCTCATCTTGCCCCTTTTTCATTAAAAAAAAAACCTACTCAAAAACCGGGTATGCCGTTTCTCTCTTCTATCTCTGGATTTTATTTAATTTGTTGTGGAAACCCTAATCTTTTACTTCCATTTATCTACTTAATTCGTATGATTTTAAATTGCATGCATAGTATTTTGTGTATGTGAATGATAATCAAAACCAGCCAATCTGATAATCAAATTGGCGTTTTCATTGCTTCCCACTACATCCCTTACAATAAATCGTTAATCAAAACAATTTTTACGGAGATGGAATCAAAGTCTTAAGGTAAGCTGGGTTTTTAATCTCTTACTATATTTTGGTTTCTGATTACCAATACAATTTAATATTCTCTCACCGTTGTTCCAGATAATACTAATACAGGTAATTCTCTCACCATCTTTGGTTCTCGGATTGCTAATACAATTTTTTAATTTCTCACAGATTTTGCCCTGTTAATCGTTGCAACATGTGATAGTGATTTGACCCGAAGAACTCCCAAGGTATACTGACACATTTTGATTTGTCTGCAATTGGCTTATCTTTCTGTTTCTTCTTTTGTATTTGAGAAAACTCAAAACAAAAGCTTATAAGATTTGATTTAGATTCCTTCATTCACTGTTGATAGATAACCTCACACGCAGCCTAACTATTTGTGGAAATGCCAAGAAAAAAAGAGTTGTTCTTTTCATCCTTCCACTATCATGGTTTATAATTCTTCTTTCTTAGGTTCCCAGTGTTTCTTCTTTCTCCTCTATTTACGCATGCATGCTTGACAAGTCCATTCACATTATTGTTAAAATATTCATTTGTGATTGTTGTTTATTTGTTATTTGATTGGTTTCCAGTTATGATGACTTCAGAACAAACTTGAGATTCGAAAGGCCAAGAGGGCCATAACTTTTAATTGAAGACGTTCAATGGTGCAAAAACATATCGGATTATCAACACCTGAAGGTATGTTCGTCTTGGACTCAACTGAATCATCTTGAGTTCCCTGCTTATTTTCAATGAGTGACTGTTTATGATTGGTAGCTATTGTACAAATGTTTGCCACAACGTATGAGCGGGCACTTGAATGTGAAATGGCTTTAAGTGGTTGGCAGTAAGACTAAAATAGACTATGCTTCTGACTACACTAATGGATAGGAAAAAATATGGCACAGATAAGGCAACAAAACTAAAGTTACTGCAAACCAAATTTAGTTACTGCAGTTTCTCAACAGTTAGTTACTTCATGCCAAAATGTGCATATTTCTTTTGGTAATTACTGGGGATCACTACAGTATGTACAGATTTACATTTCTTTGCATTACCATTTTCAAACAATTTGTGTATGTCTTTTGCAACTGTTGTTGGTTACTGTGTTGTTTCATATTGTAATTTGCTTATTTCTTTGGTGCAAAAGAGTCTCTCTAGGTTTAGGTACAACATTATTACAGACCAAATCAAGTGCCCCAAAAAATTAGAAAAATATAACCCTTCTCGAGTTGCTTAAAGATTAACCATGCCCACAGTAACCATCTTTGGACTGAAGTTATTGACGCAGACAAGTGATATATGTAATTATGTATCATATTTTTCATTAAGGTATTCTTAAAGAGGTTCTCAAGAGAGCAGCATGTGTATTAGAAGTTGAAAGAAGTAATAATAATAAGGTTAGCGATTGTCTGACGGGAGAATAATGGCTACAGATCATCAATACAAGGTATATTAACTACGGTGAAGTTAAATATTCTTTTGAAACTTAAAGCCGGAGTCCTCTCTAAAGAATCTTGGACGATCTTTTTACAAATGAAGCTCAAAGTGGGGGAAATGTTGCTGCTGGAGTCTAATAATTGACAAGGTTAATGAATTTGAACATTTGACCTTTTAATTATCTGCAAACTTTAAGTCAACCATCGATTCCTCTGGAGCAGGAACTTCAATACCAGTTGACTGTAATGATTTTTCTTTTTTTGTGTGTGTATTTTTAACCTATTAATCATTCTTCTTCTTATCTTTTAGGTCTAGCTAGCTGGCACAGTATATACCAAGTAAACACAGTATATAGAATCAATATATTCATCAATTATTTTGCTTGAATTTGCATTTGGTACTCAACATTTTTGCTGATGATGATTTTCTTATGTTTTGGTAGTGGGCACATATTCCCCATGCTCATTTTGGGTTGATGTCGGAGACAAAGAATAATCAACATAAACTCAGTGAAGAGGTACATATATAAATTGTCTTATGTAACTCGCTTATCACTCATTAATGTATCCTTTTATACATGCATCCCAATTTTAAGATTTTAGTGTACATTAGCATGTAGATAGAGTCCATATAGTCTACTGTTTTAGAGCCTATGAAATAACTTAGTTGTTCTAATCATTCCTTTGAATATTGAATTCTGATGAAATGCATGCTATGAGAATGACAATGAGTTTTTATCATGCTCATGCTATAGCATTGCGTCTGCGTGCAAACAAAATAGATCTTCATTTTCTTATGTGCGTAGCACGGGTTACAATTTCTTACATTTTGGTGTTGGGCAGGAACTGCCATTGATGGTACATACGGCATACAAACAAGGAATTGAAGAGGATATTTTCATAAAGTACCTGGCGAACATTATCAAGGCAAGGTCGTAGCCCCAAACAGGACGGTACCGGGCAAATGAAATTGCAATGTTCATAAAGATTTTCCATTGCACGACCACTTTTCTTCTTATTCCTCGAGGTTCAATCCACTTATGAAACTACTAAACTGTTTCTACTTAGTCACACACTATATTGGTGTCACCAGTAGTTAAGGAAAAAGAAGTTACATTGCTTAGTTCCCCGCAGGAAATTGGTGTCTATTAAAGTACTCAAATTCAGTTGTTACAAAGAAATGAGATTATCAACTTTGATGCACCCCAAGATCATACTCTGTATTAATGTTTATGTTTGTGAAGGGACTATTTAATCAATGCAGGGTGAAGCCATGACAACACAAGAAGCAAGGTAGACCAGGTAGCCAGGTTCAAACTTTTAGTGTTTGCAAGCAGCAGGGGTAATGCTACTGGAAAAAACCTCAACATGGGAGGAAAAGGAGGAAACTTGACCTCTGTTAATTTTTCCGGTGGGGTCTCACAGGTTGAGATGACAATCAATCAGCCGTCGCGAATAGGAAGTATGTGGAGCATGTGAAATGGGTGGATATAGTATCTTTTTTGTTGCAGGGTTGACAGTTGATTTGTTTTTGTGCATTATTTATAGTATGATTTATGATGTAGCTGTTAACTGCGTGTTTGTCCTAAAAACCTCGAGCAAAGCAAAAAAAATACGAACCCGGTGCGTAGCACGGGTAACTTCCTAGTTTATATTATAGTCAGGTAGCAAATGATGTTGAGATTTAATTTGGGTACACGTGTTAGTAACAGAATTGAATCGGATCCTTCAAAGTCCGCACATGTTGTTCCACATACAAAGTCCTCTAAGGGGTAACTCATATGCCAAAAAATTTTATGGAGCTTTCGGAATTTGAACTCAAAATTTATACAGTAGAATCAGTAGTGAGTAGTTTTCATGCCACCATCATAGCCGTGTCCAAAAATGATAGAAAACACGGCTTCACGACACTACTTCCCTAACCAATATTACTGTGAGTCTCAGAATCTCTGGGATCACACCCAATGGTCCTAGATGAAGAACTACTCAAGAACATTTAAGTACAAACACATCTAAGATAAAGTAAAGACAATCAAACATAGTAAATGCAAGAAAGGTAAAAGAATCAAGACACAGGCATGTTTTTTAACAAGGTTCTTCCTCACGGTGGAAGCTTACATCCTTGGTATTTCATTAATCATGAGTGTGGTTACAACGTTAGCTACCTTCACAATTAACTAAAATGGTCTTGATCTACAGTCTTCAAGTCTTCTTCCAAGTTCTCACTCACAAGTCACAAACCTAACGATAAGAGTTGTATCTTGTACTAGCTAGGGTTGCTATTGTGAGTTCTCACTTGGTCCTCTAACTCCTAAAGAGCTGGGTATTTATAGGCAGGAAGGTTAGGTAGTACATATTCTAGTGTTACAAGGGCTATGGAAACTAAACTATTTCTATTTATTCCTCGAGATACTCAATCCCTTCTGGGAGTCTTCCTTTCTGGACGTCAGTCTTCTGAGATACCTCCCAGAGGTATGTTTGAGCCTTCCTTAGACATCGTATAGCCTCTGGCCTTTGATCTTCTAGAGCATTATCTCTCAGAATGTCCCTTGCAACATATCTTCTAGAATATGGCTCCTTTAGTTCTTCTCGTACTGCGTCTTCTCTGAGAGTATTCTCTGAGGCCAGTCCCCAATGGGACCTTCCAGAGAATATTCTCATTCTTGTGGGTCTCAGACTGTTTGACCGCATCCTCAGAGAAACCCTAGGTTTGACTGGTGCTAAACAGCTGTATCCCACTTTCTGAATTGGCATTTAATGCCTCAGTAGTACCCTCAACCTTATCCATGCTTTAGCCTGTCGCACCTTACACGTGTCTAATCCTTAAGTGGGGTGCGGTTAGTTACTTTTAGGGATCATCCCATACCTCTCGGTGTATTCACTAACTTGCTACCGCCCCTAGGATGGTGCCACGTGTCCCTCAGATTTCTGGTACCTACAATTACTTATATACGGTAGATCCAGAACACCACCTCTAATAAGGTCGTTGCTAGTGCTGACTGAAATTGCTCTCTTTATAGCTAAAAATGGTCTTCTATGGTTGCGAATGGAGGTTGCAGATGGTCACAACTCACGGCCTTTCCACGAAATTCCCAACAAAGGTCGACCTTTTATGGTCTTCTATCCGTAGAATTATTTCGCTACGTGTCGCTTTATTATGGATTGGTGCATTATTTTTTTGCCACCTGTCCCTTTACCTCCGTCTTAGAAAACAAGCTCAATTCAGGCGGAACCATACAACCGTATCTAAATATTAGACTATTATTGGTTGGAAATATCCGTATCTAAAGGTGGAGTACTTCCTACGGATGAAAAGTAACCGTCTTAAACTCATCATAGTAAGTGTCACACCCCCAATTTGCGGCTTTCAAATCCTGCAATTTTCCTTGGAGATTGACCCGGCAATACTAGTGGTTCTCGTGAATTAAGCTTCACCCAATAGTATTCATCCTTATAAGATTGTGCCTACACAATCAGCCTTACCAAACTCGAGCTTTGCAACGGAAGTCTTCTTACGCATTCGCTTCTCTCTCGATCATAAGCATCCCATAATACTTACAATTCTTGCCATACCATCAATACACGGATAAACAATGTTACTGAACATAAGTATATGTCACAATAAAACCTTTTTATTGCTTTAAGGGAAAGTACAACCAAAACAGGCCATTTTGGCCTACACAACAGACTACAACTTTGTTTTTATGCCTACGCTCAATAGAAAGCCTTATTCCTTCCTATTCTCTGTGCTCTCGCATGCCTAACTCTCCTCTCTTCTATCCTAAGCCTTAAACTCGCTTATGTAGTGAGGATAACTGACCAAAACCGTGCACAACTCTCCCTTGGCCAGGAGAGGAGAGATGATTGTCACTCCGTTTTTGCAGGGATGCCCGCTGGGGGGCCTGGAAGTGGCGCTGATTAGGGAGTTTTTGGTCTGGCCAAGCATGCCACGGCCTGGATTCCCGGTCCGTCACAATTGCGGTCAGTCACAAAATTCGTGTGATCCGTTGAATCAAAATAGTTGAAAAACACATCAACGGTCAAAAATTATCCCTACCAAAACCGGAAACATCAATTACATAACCATCAACAACAATCAACAACTTGTCCTCACTCACAATGAGTTTTTTCTCTCACAAAAATAAGATTTGATCCTTTGATTTAACTACCTATTTATTTGATTCTTTTCTAACACAAGGATGAAGCAGTAAACAAATATCTGGTTTCTCCTTGTGTTGACATAGATGTAGCTGGTAACAACGCTCTACTTGATAATTCCTCAATGTTTCTGATACCACAGTGGATTTCAGATCTACATTTTGAATGCTGAAACAGTATTGCAGTATCAGAAAATGTAGATCTGAAATCCACCAGCGAGTGAAATCTCTTTGTGATTTTCATTATCTTTCACTTTGCCACTGCTGCAAATCAGGTTTTTTTTTTTTTTTTCATTTTTTTTTTGTTAGTATTAGTTAAAACCATCTCATCTTATCTAGCAGTCTTCTACTTTTTAGTATCCCTTCAGATGTGAAAAGAAAATTAATAAGAACTAATCGTGATTAATCGAGTTGTTATCCTTTAATATCTCATCTTATCCAGTTATCTTGTTTTTTTTGACCCTATGACTATTGAGTATGAACAGAACAGACTGGTACCACCAATGGGTTAAAAATATGAGCTAGTATGCACATTTATAATTTATTGCAAACAACGGATTCAAATCATCTCCTTCTCAAAGGAATCAGACAGTCTTGAAAAGTATGATGGCTTCTCAAAGGAATCACACTCAAACCACAAACACGAAATGTTACGTGCTTGAGCAATTCTGGAAGCATGATTGCTCCCAGAACTCTGCGTTAGAAATATGTATGCTACTTGAGAATATGCCTCTTTTCTTCTTGTAAACAGAAATCATATTAGTACTCGTTCTAAATTGTGAGACATGGTATTGAAACATGCCGGTCCCGTTATCCTACTAACAAAGTGTGTTAGATTGGAAATTGAAAATGGAAAAGTAATTAAAAATGGACACTTGTAGGATGAGAATATGCATGGGGACTGGAAGCACGCAATAGTGACACTAAAAATGGAACACCATATGTTGAAGAGTCTAAAATAATAATAATACGAATGCCATACGTGCAATCAAAATCCACTCGATGTTGCGATGAGTATGTTAAGGATTGGCTCGACCAAAGCTATGAGGGTTAGTCCCACATAGAATAAGGGAGGTTCTAGGTGGTGCCTAAAATTTTGTAGCATCTGTTGGGGAAATTGGCACCCCAAGCGCAGCGGAATACAGGATCACAAGGGCTGTTGGTGATTTGAACCATACACGGAGAAATAATAATAGAGAGACAGAAGATAAACAAGCACACAACCACAACACAAGATATACGTGGTTCACCTTTGCAGGCTAATCCACGGCCAACACCACCAGAGAAACTTCCATTACTATCAAAGATCATTACATGCTCTTTACACAACTCCCACGAGAAGACCCAAACCGAAGAGTTACCAAGACGTACCTGAGACACCATTGAGAAACCTTAGAAACCAACTCTCTAAACCATTCTCCAAAACCAGCCTCATATATCTTCTCTTCTACACCTTCTTCACAGTTGCAAATAACAGAGGAGAAACATGGAAACACTCTAGAAACCCGGTTTAGGGCGAAGCCCTAAACCTACACACTAGAACACCAAACCCTCTCTCTACAAGTTTCTCTCACACCAATATTGACCTTCACGGTAGCACCGACCCTTCCTAACAAAGAGACCAAAAACCTAAGCACAAGGCTTTACCACTCTTCTAGGTTGGATATCTCTACACCCACAATTCTAGTCCTATATATAGAGAACATAAACTTGGCCTCCAAGTATTAGTCTCCAACAAGGAAACCCAAACTCTTACCTAAAATAGTTAGAACCCAACTAAACATGGAATGGACCCAACTAAGGAAACCACCGATTTCCTAACAATCTCCACCTCGGATCATGCTTCCCAAGCATGAGACGATCACAGGAAATCACTTCCATCTTCCAAGAGTTTTTCACCATCTCTATACACCACTAAAATTACTTCGAAGCTCACATCCGAACTTCCATCTTCGTAGAACCATCTCTTCGACCAAACACCATGACGTTGATACAAGTTTCCAAACCCATCTTCTTCTTGAAGAACACTTGTGAAACTGGCCATGCTTCACAAACACCATGAAAACCTTCAATCGTCGTCAATGAATCCTTGCACAGACTCCACCATTGATCTCCAAGAGAACCATCCAGAAGATACAACGTTAGCTCCACCTAACAAGAAAGCTAACAACATATTGAACTCTAACCCGAAAGGAAGAATTAGCTTCAATATCATACTCCAGCACATGTCAAGATTACCATGTATCTGAAATAAACCATCAGACATCTCCACTGTGATTAACAGGCTTTAATCTTATAGCGATTCCCAAAGCCATCACCAATCTGACATACTTTTTACCACCATCACACCCAATATACTCGCTAAAAATATATATATCGTGTGAACGCCCATATTACTGTGGTACATGCTTCCGAGATCGGGCACATTCTTGATATTACGTGCAAGTCATCAAGAATACTTTAACATATATTTAAGATCACAAATATATAACATCTCGTGCATAACTTCGAAGCATTGCTGGACTTGCTTCTACATGAGACCTCACAGTCCCATCCTTTTTTCATGAATATTCCGACCCTTAACGTGTCCAGCCACACTTTCAAAACAACCTGCATACTCCCTGGCCTTATTGACAACAACTTTCCTTGTTTTCCATGCCTTAGTAATAGCACTATCAGTACGCAATTCAATTTCACAGACAGCAGCGTCCTTCGTATCAATTACCAAAAACAAACGGACCACCACTCGCATTATCAACAGCAACACAATTATAACCCTTGTTGCACTGTCCCACGTCCTTCAGTTCCTTGGATTTATGTGCACCACTTACTATATAGTCATCACTAACAAAACAAGCCATTGGACCACTTTCACGATACTTAGTTCCATGACCCAATGCGGTTATGTGATCAGCAGTACCACCATAACAATGCGCACCAGTTTTTGAAATTTTCACAGCTTCTTTGACACGTTCAACAGCTCCACCTACCCCGGACTGTTTTTAGATATACAAGCCACTAACACGGCTTCCTTTCTTCAAACTTTGTAACCCATTCTTTATAGTGTATGGCTACTAACACTCTTCAAGAAGTATATATGTCTTCCACCTTACTCAGCCTTATTCTGCATCCCATACTACATCATGAAAACCAAATAAAGAACATACACTTCTACCAAGTTGAACCTCCGACTTGTAAATCACATCACAAATCCATCTTTGTGTAAACACCGGTTGAAACATTATCTTCAAACATATATCTCCACCCGAACAATAAACCATCACTAGTGGATTTTGGTTGTTTTACGACCGTCAGGGCATGTAGCAAAACACGCTATTACGACGCACACGATCAGTAGCATAAAGGGTCGCTTCTGAGGCGTGTTATTTTACTACGACGCACGGTATGGGAAGCAGATGAACGACGCGCATTAACCGTGGTACCTAAATGACTATTAGGATCGGTAGTATCCTTGATTTTGACTATTAAAAAAAATGGAATCAGCTTTGTCTGAATTCCTTCAGTCAGAAGCTGAATCCATCTGTCTCACTCAAATTTAAATTCAAATTACATTGAAATGAAACTCAAATTCATTCAAATCAACATTCTAATTGCACATAAATTAAACTCAAACTTAAATTCAAATCACAGTCAAATAAAAATGAAATAAACTCAAATTCATAAATCCAAATGACAATTAAAATAAAAATTCATTATACTGATTTCAGTTTAAAGTCATATAGAAAGGATTTAAATCCTCAGTTCACAGAAGCAAAGTCTACAAATATTCAGTTGCCAATCAAAAATGCACACACCAAAACTACCTCAGGAAGGGTACACTGGCTCTCTCCTTACTGATCACTAGGAAGGTTTTTGATGATATCAGAATCTTGAAATTGCCATGTCTTCTTTGCAACACTTTGACACCTTGAAATTGCAGTTAGGCACCCCTTCAAGTCCTCTGTGGGAGCAGGAACATGCACATTACTCCAAACTTACAGTATGTTCGTGTCCATTGGTTCACAGAAGCTACAAACTAGCACCTCATCCGGTTGAGATGTGGCTCATCTTATCGGCAAGACAACCTTTCTTTAGAGCTGCAAATGAGTCACCACCTCCAATGATGGTTGTCACTCCCTTGCCACTTAGCTCAGCCAACTTCTTTGCAATTTCCTGAAATGCAAAAGACAATTAAGATAGTCCACTACTGAGCAATATAATAGTAAGGTAACCAATACCATAATTTCTAGCTATGAATCATAACTGGTGCACAATTTTTATATACAAACTAAAATTGAACCTTAGAAAGTGCGAAGATTTCATAAGGTAAATTACTCCACAAATCACAAAAACAAACACAACAAGGCATAATTTTCAGGATCACAAATACATCCTAAGTTCTAACTAAGTCAGGTCCAATCCGTTCCGTTAAAAACTGCACTACACTTACAATTTCATACTGAGTGAATAAAAGAATACACATTAGATTCTTTACGACGTCAACTAGCATGAGTCCATAACACTAAATGGAATCAGTCAAGACTTTATCCTATACAGACGACAGTGTGTGACTGTAACTAATTCACATGTTATCATTTCTTCCACTTAAAACTTTCTTTTAACACCTTAAATTTCAAAGAACATTCATCAATCCAATTTCTAAATAACCAATTCACAATTGCGCCGAACAAGAAAAAAAATACAGTAAAATGAAAATAGAGTAAGTAATAACTTCCATTGAAGTGGTGAACTCCAGCAGAAGCAAGCATAGCATAGTATTCAACCTCGGATTTCCTAAAAGGAGGACAATTATTTGAGATAATTATGAGCTTTGCTGCATCAAAATCACTCTCAAATCAGCAATCACCCAAAATCCTCAACAAGCAAAAAAAAAAAAAAAAAACAGGAATGGTATATAAACAGGGAGAACAATCCTATAAAATTATCTAAGTAATCCAACGAACATGAAATTGGTGCATATTTAACAACCAAAAAATGAACTAGAAAATTCAACAGAAGGTGATGAACTACAAATTATTGGAACTTGACATCATAGAGAAGTAAAACCAAAAGAAACAGATCAGAAAAGACGAACCTGAAGTATGGCATCCACTGGACAAATATGTGACAAGAATTTATTTCCTAACCCCTATTAAACAAAATAAAAAAGGCCGTAGTTAGTTCAAAGTACAAGATTATAAAATGGACAAGGAAACTGCAACCATAAAATTTTGGTACATCAACATACAAAATGTATATAGAGCTAATTGAGGATATATTACAAATTATCACATCCCCTGGAAATCCCTACATTCGGCTCTATTGTACAGAAAGGAAAAGTACATGACACGGACATTATGATGAAAGACAAATACATGCAGATTGCAAGAGGACGAGCTTACAATAATCAAAAAGAATAAGCTAAGACAACACTGAGTTCTGACATACAGAAGCAATTATTTTATTTGCACTAAATGTACAAGACTGGATGGATTAGAACTGTGGGGAATAAAATACATGGATGGAAGGCAGATATACCCATCAAACTAGTCTTATCACTTGACTTGTTTAATCGTCAACTCAAAACAAGACCAAATTATGTTTAGTTGCGTACATTGGAGTATTTGGTAGCTAATTTTGTTGACTCACTAAGATTCCTCTAGCTAAGCCTTTAACCAGTCGAAAGCGATTTCACACACTAATAATAACAATAGAATATACATACATCGACATTGAACACAACGATTCCACCAGCACGAATGGGAGCCTCATTAACCTCCACATTCAGGCTCCACTTCAAGATCCTGTAGACAGCGAATCAAAATGCCATTCTTTAATGTTCTTTAAATGATAGAGTGGAGAAAACTAAAGGGAGGGAGAAAGATGGACATGCCTTACATCCATTGAACTTCCAAAGAAGCTTGAAGTAACTCATTAAGATTCATAATTAAGTTCATGTGAGTCAAACCAAACAAAATTGACAAAGCTGATTGACCATGAATGTCCATGTGATAATGTACATCAGTTTGTCTTGCCTCTACAGAGAACAAAGATATGATCATGAATTTCCAAGATTCTAGGATAATATTTATAGCCACAATTAGTGACGATACAATAACATGACAACAAGAAAAAAATGCTAACAACGTAGGAAACTACCTTCCATTTGCTATTCATTGCCTTAGCACCCTCAATCACTTCCTTTTGAATCGAAAGATCTGTTATCCAGGAAAAACAACCAAAATCTCTTCAGCTCAAGCATCAACAATTCAAGAATTTCACCAACCCACTAAAACAAACAAGTTTAATCACATTTGGGACATCGTTACAAATTTGTACAAAAGACAGACATCACAATCCCAAATAGGGTCCCCAAATGAACCACCTAATGACATTTAACAGAATTGTGAATCCCCCCACACACCCAAACGTCAATCAAGTTTATTTTATTCAATTTCAATAAAAGTTCATAAAACTCGTATTACATTACATTAGCCCTAAATACCCATTGCCTTTACACTCAATCTGCAACCACCTTTCTCACTCTAAAATCAAACCCAAAAAAAAAAACCCACTGATTCCTAAACAATCAATCCCTCACATAAAGTCATCAAATTTCACAAATTTCATTCCTAACTAAACAAAATACTAAATTTGACACACAAATTTCAAACCTTGCTGATCCATATTCAACAAAAAAAAAACACACATAATCAATACTACTCACTGAAAGTGTGTGAGTCTTGTTCCTCATCTTACCAAAACGTCTTGTACCTTTTCCCTGTTTAATATCATTTTAAACGATCAAAATCAAAAATATAGAAACAGAAGTAGGGTTTTTCTTTGTAGATCTGAAACTTTGAGCAGAGAAAGAGAGGATATGAGTGAAGATTTGATTTACCATTGTGTTCGTCTTCTTCTTCGCAGCTGCAGAAAACCCTTCTCCTTCCTGCAAATAATAACCCTAGTTAAAAATTGAAACAACGAAACGAAGGATCTGATGAAGTTCGAATTCACCATGATTAAGAGGAACTTTGCTTCAAGCTGTGAGTGTAGATACGAAAACCCTAAAGCAAACTTTCTTCTCTCTGCGAGGAAAGGGTCGAAGAAGAAAAGATGTTGAAAACATGAAGCGATAAGATGGAGAAGCAACAGAAGAGAGAGCGAGATGAGATAAGGATGGCGATAAAAACGAGGTTTATAACAAAGTGGGGCCCAGAAGTTTTAGCTCTAATACTATGGTGATCGGTAGCACTGTGTGTAGTTGTTCAGATGGCTAAAGTGTGAATAACAAAGTCAAATCTGCTACACACACTAGGGATAGCTGATTTTTTTTATTTTTTTATTGATGTTTTTCTAGGTCTGCTACCCACATGTTTCGGTAGTAACCATTGCTACCATGAACATCCGTAGTTGTTTAGGGTAGTTAAATACCCCATTTCCACTAGTGCATCGTTCAATTCCAGATTCAATCACTCCCGCCCGTCCAACGGCTCTGATACCAATTGTTGGGGAAATTGGCACCCCAAGCGCAGCGGAATACAGGATCACAAGGCCTGTTGGTGATTTGAACCATACACGGAGAAATAATAATAGAGAGACAGAAGATAAACAAGCACACAACACGGCTTCCTTTCTTCAAACTTTGTAACCCATTCTTTATAGTGTATGGCTACTAACACTCTTCAAGAAGTATATATGTCTTCCACCTTACTCAGCCTTATTCTGCATCCCATACTACATCATGAAAACCAAATAAAGAACATACACTTCTACCAAGTTGAACCTCCGACTTGTAAATCACATCACAAATCCATCTTTGTGTAAACACCGGTTGAAACATTATCTTCAAACATATATCTCCACCCGAACAATAAACCATCTTTGAAAAAGCCATGAGGGTTAGTCCCACATAGAATAAGGGAGGTTCTAGGTGGTGCCAAAAATTTTGTAGCATCTCCTAACATAGTACCGAGGCCTTTTAAGATAAAACCCCACACCCCACCCAAAGGTGGTTAAGTTGGGGACAGTATCGGTACTATGTGGTCGGGCCTGGAGTGGGCCCGGCAGTCCGTTGGATCCTTCAAATGGTATCAGAGCTAGGGCTACTAAGAGATCGAGTGGTTATGGACGGAGTGGTGCGCAAGGTGGAGCTAGGGCTTTAGATGGAGCAAAGCTCATGGAACAAGGGAAGCCAAGGAGTTAGGGCTCATGAAGGAGTTAGACCTGCCACCATCTAACTCAGGTGGAGCAAAGCTTGAAGGGGCATCCAAGGTTCAAGGGCGCATAATGACTGTGACCATGTCGATGGTAGTAACAACGGATGGTTGGTTGGTGATATGGCTCTGGATCTCGCCAAGGTGGAGATTGTTAAGGATTGGCTCGACCAAAGCCATGAGGGTTAGTCCCACATAGAATAAGGGAGGTTCTAGGTGGTGCCTAATGAGTTGTAGCATCTCCTAACATAGTACCGAGGCCTTGTAAGATAAAACCCCACACTCGACCCAAAAGTGGTTAAGTTGGGGACAATATCGGTACTATGTGGTCAGGCCTGGAGTGGGCCCGGCAGTCCGTTGGATCCTTCAGAGTAGGCTTTGAGACCATAAACTTAGTTAGAGATGTGATTTATAATCTGTTTCTCGATCCAAAATGAATTTATACAAATAATCCAAGCATGAAAACCTTCAACGTGAATCTGTTGATGGAGTCATGACTTTGGCAAAAATTTGACTCATGCACATGCTAAAAATTGTCTAAGCAGATGGGCCGATCATAAGTTTTTTCTGCCTTTTTATGGCTTGTTTAGTATTCTCTAAGTGATGTGTCTATGTAAAGATCCCATATCTCTTTTAAGTTATAAATTGGGATGTATAGTTCTATTCATTCAATACTATGCAAAAGAAACACTAAAATATCTAAACTTTTTCTGATTCATTTTCAACAATGTGACAGCACCACCTTGGTGCTAGAGAAAACCAAAATCTGTAGATGCAAGGGAGAAGAAACTTCATGATTTAAGTCTTAATTCAAAATCTAAGGTCTGTAGAGGGAAGAAGAATCAGATCTCTAGAAGTAATGTCAGCACATTGTTAAGGCTCAGTAGATTTATCAGTCAAAAATTGATTATAGCTAGGTTAGGGACGTTGGGGTGTGACTGTGTGTACTCCCAAGGCCCACGGCCTAGCTGATCCATGGGTAAAAGTTAACATTTCGAGGACATTTTAGTAAATGAGATACTCAGATTTGTGTTGTCTATAAAAACAGAAAAAGCCCTAGAATTACTATTTCTGTTTTGAGAAACGAGTTGTGAAGTGAGGCCGGTGGTGCTCCAAGATCTCCATGATCTGATCATACAAATACAATGGGTTGTTGGGTTGTTGATACAAATGGAATTTCTGCCCTGCGTTATGATATTTCCTCTCTTGGTTTTAATTTCGTTAGGATTGAACTTTCGGTTTACTTGCCGAATCCGGTTCATTAAGGTATGTTCTTCTGTCTATATCATTCAGTTTTTTAGTAGTTTAAAACAGTGCTTGAACTCACTTGTGATGATGAATTTTACAGATCCGGATTTAATTAGGAAGAGGAGGATCAGAAGACTTTGCCATGAACTTAGTCTGCACTCAAATTCAAACATGGGAACGGCGTTATTATTGTCTTCTCCCAATAATGAGATACTCACTTATGGACGGCGTTCGTGAGTACCCGTTTCCCTTAGCTGCTGCGTCTAAGCTTGTAACAAAAGAAAATTTTGATACCGTTTATCATGAAAAAATCATGAGCCCCACTAAAATGTAATAGTACGATAAATCTGTAAATCGTGTATTGAGATGCTTCAATCTTGATATATATTATTCATTGAAGTACATAATTTGTAAAAACATTAGGAAGTCAGAATAACCATAGATCGTGTGGTAAAACTTGAGCTTGGGGAGGTGGTAAATCACATTCTTATGCTGCCTATAAAATTTAAGCCCTATAAATTTCACTTGATGTTGTAGAGATCTGTGAGGGGGCCGGCCGAGCTAAACCTAGAAAAATCTCATAGGGAGAGTTTGTTTTCTCTCATGGTTTTAGTTTTCACTGGGTTGATTAGCTGCTTTTTCTCCTGACCTACGAGACAACCTTCTGCACTGGATGGGGTATATATGTTGTCTTTCTATAAAGATTTCTTGTTTTCCTACGTTACAGTTTTGATTATCAAGCTAAGCTTTTTACAGATTGCAATTGAATTTGGTTCCAACTCGGCTGGAAATGCTAAGTCTGCGCAAAAGAAAGAGGAGACCCATCAACTGAATTACGAAGTCATTTCAAGCAGAATGAATCTATCTAATCGAGAGGGTCTAATGTATATTCTTGTATTGTAAATCAACATCTATGAAACGGATCTGTAAATCAAGATCTAAGGAATATTTGTAAAAGGAAATGGCTCTTTAATAATTAATAATTCACTCTGAATGCATGATTTTCCCAAAGCACAGTCCATCTCCACAATGATTTTCTGTTGAAAACGACTTCAAGCAAAATGTAATATCAAATCTCATAATTTTAACCATAGAATATGAAATTATAGCTTGACATAGAAGACTGAAAGTCTTGAACTAAAACCCAGACGGAAAACTCACATAGATAAAGTTAAGACAATACTCATAACATTAGCGAGTTTTGTTTTTCATGTTGGTTCTTTGTTTGTTCAAGCATGTTAATTTTTACTTTATTCAGCTTGATTTATGTGTGATTAGTCCATCATCCATACCATATGTATGTTCAACATTGTTGATTAGTTAAGATTTAGTCTCAACATTAAGATCTTTTATTTGATTCCACTCTAATAGGGTTGCACACTGACAAATCTAAGAATCGATTGCCAATGTGAACTGCAGTCCGATTAGATGTTGAAGCTTGTTCTCAAATACCAAATCATTCACCCTTGCTCGAGGTAAATTGGACCTGTAAGATATTTGCATCATGAGGTCTTCAATTCCCTGGAGGACCGTGCCAAGTTTTATCCATCCTCAATTTCATTGAGCTTGACAGTTAGATTATGTCTCAGTCATTTCAGTGTTAGAACACAAATGTATGGAAACCTTGACTCTCTGGCGAAGCAGCACAGTAAACAAAGGATATGAATATCCTTGAGATTAGCTAGTATAATATGACGACCATGCTTTTGCGCAGCCAGTAGACCTTGCACAATTCAACGGAAACACCTCTCCTAGAGGCTAGAGCCAACAACTCCCTATGACCTCGTTCTGGCTCGTAATTTCACCTGCAAGTAATGCACATTAACCTGCTCAACAGATGTATCATCACCTAAAAGTGATTAGAAAAGGACAATTTGGTAAATTAAAATTGTGTGCGGTCCTGTCTTTATAAAAACGAAAATCCCTAGAATTCTAGAGTATATGTTTTAGTGAAAACAGTGCGGTCGGCGGTGTTGTGCCAGATATTAACCAAGATCTGATCTTTATGAGGAGTTGTTGTTCCATAATAGAGTTTAGGGTTCGTATGGAAACCCTTACACGTACGGGAGACCACATAGTGGATCTGATCGCATTACGATATTTCCTCTCATTGTTCAAATTTATTAGGTCCTGTTTGGATTTTCCACTTATCAAAATCGGCAAACAACTTTAAGACCACATAAGATTCTTTATCTTGTTCAATTCTTAGAGGGTTTGTTGTCTCTGCACAGATTTCTTTCTTCAACTGATCAGCAGATGGTATTGAAATGCTAGATTGATGAAGATCATGGAGATTGGCTAGGGTGAGAATCTACCCATCATTGTTGTCTACAATCACTAAATTGTAATATCTGTAAATCAAAATCTTCCAAAGGAACATTTATATAGACGGATTCTCTCTTATTTCACTATGAATGATTTTGCTGAACATTATTTTATCTCCGATATTTACAGCCAACAGTTCCCTTTTCTTTTGCAAGGATCTTCGTCATTCAGTAAACCTAAAGCTGATAATATCCAACCATAAAAAAATTCGTGGATTACTGAGTAATAATAATATACAATGAAACATCTCTACATGTTCATCATCTGCCCAAACTGGATTGTTCAAGTCTTGTAACCAGCAATTGTCAGCAAAAATGGTGCGTTAGTTGGAAATCGGAAAAGGTAAAGATCCTTCAAAGCAATTGAAAACGGATAGTTGTAGCTAGGTTGAGAAAATGTGGGCAGGAAGCATGCACTGTTCGCGTTTCATTTATCGAAGAAATCTCTAGCTAGATGTAATATCGCGTTTCATTAAGCCATAAAAGGGACAAAAAACTTATGAATGTTGTGTAAATTGCAATGGCACAATCTTAAGGGCAGTGTATTAAATGATGAATTAGGGAAGTTCTTTCCATACAAGAAGTTCCATGGAATTGTTTTCATGATACTATTTTCTATTGTAGTTCATAAGAAAGCCTACATAATGAAATTGAGTATTGGAGTGGCAGAATTAATGAAGTGGTCACAATGGGTGAGGAAAATGAGGGTAACCAAATGACTAGCTAATACAAGACAAGAACTACAATGTAACCACATCCGTGATCATTTAGAAAAAAAATATAAGCAGCATGAGTGGAATTAAATCGGCTCCATGGAGTAATTCGGACGATGTTCCAGCACGTCAGAATTAGAACGCCATATACTGACTAATCAGAATGAATTTCCTAAGCAATCGCAGCTGAAAATATATATTCCCATTGCTTTAAGTTCTTAATTTAAATAGGTTCAGCAGGAAGCATCGAAACCGGAGCATGTAAAGATCCTTGAAAGCAATCAAAAATGGAAACTTGGAGGATGAGAAAAACAGCGGGAACAAAGCATCATCGGAAAGATCGCCAAACCAGCTTTCAAATTGGTATTCCATTTTCATCTGGTGATTGAAAGACCTGCATTCGAACAAATAATGACATGAGCTTGCTAATTTCAACAATATTTTTATCAATGATCTGAGCTTAAAACTTTTCCTCTCTGGCTCCCTCTTCCTTTCTCTTACAGTACTAAATTTTAATCGCCGTGTTACTCTCCTCAGCTTTGGTCCGGTCTCGGACTAGATCCGAGGAGAGGTTTATTTTTTCCCTTTCTGTAGTGTCTTGGGTTTACAACAGTTAGTCTTCATATCATTTTGCTTTTGGGTTGATAGATCAGAATTGATTTGACAAATCAATGGTGAAATCTAATTTATGTATGGTTTAGAAAGGTCGGAGACCTGTTGTCGTTTTGGGTTGCTTAGGTTGAAGCAAAGTATGGGTTGAAGCTATTGTTGCTGTTAGAGTGAATGACCGACGATAGTGCTGTGTTCGATCTATTTTCAAGCGTGGGAAGGGATGCTTTGGTAGAGGATTCTCGTGTTTGTTGATGTTGGAGTTCATCACCACAGGAGAGCTAGAGTTACATCCCTGTTGGAAGCTTGTAGTTGTACCACAGTAGTACTATTCTCCGGTCATATTTACTCTTGATGGCGGCGTGGCTGAGGGAAGTCTGCTACTGTTTTCAATACCCACATCTGCTTCTTCCAATCTCAGTTTGTTGTTGTAATTTTTGCTGTCATCCACCGTTGTCGATTTGTTTGAAGATGGGGCAATCATGATTTCAGTTGTATCTTGTGTCCATGCAAATTAATTTGGCACATGAGGTGGTAGCTTCCATGATAGCAATCTTCCCACTTTTGGCATCTGGTGGTGGCGGCAGGTGGTGATGGCTAGGATGGTCATCAAAGATTTTATGGTTTGGTTTTTGTGGGTTGGATTATCTGGTATTTGGGTTTTAGGTGGGTTGATTTTCATGATAAATCACTTGGGCTTTTTTTGGAAGAGTTGTATATTTTTGGGTTTGTGTCTAAGTAGGGTTGTTTATTTCTATTAGCTGAAAATCATCTAAGAAATGCAAATTATTATGAGCTTTCAAGGTTGCAAATTCACGACACATTATGGTTTATTCTTTCCAGAAAATTGTATTTCTATACCTACTTGCCTCATCAATAGCATCCATTCGGGTCCAATTTTTTTTTGTCGATTACAAAAATGCAACTTACAGATCAAAGTAGTGTATTTGGGAAACAAAATTGTTACATATCATGTTTCCGCAATGTATATGATTTTTGTTGAATATATTAAAATGTATTGATAACTCAATATCTAAAAGTTCATAATATTGAGTACCACGATGGTGTCCTGATTGGGTTCAATGGCTCCATGTATTGTTTTAGATTATATTGCAGCTGTGAAGTTAAAATGGAAAACCATGCATATGCTGAAGGGTATGAAGTAATGATACCAATATAATACTTGAAATCAAAATCCACTCGATTTTGTGAAGATTAGACTTTTACACCATAAACTTACTTAGAGATGTGATTCAATTTGGCTCATTGGTTTATTTCAGAAGCACCCTTTGGAATCTAACATGTGCATACATGTGTGAGCCGGTCAAAAAATCATCTAAGCAGATAGGACGGTAAAAATTCTGGTCGGGCAATAGAATACGTCTGTGCCGTTAAATCAAAATCAAAAAAAAAAATAATCAACGATTGTAGTTTGACCTAAACCCTAATTGAGCAGATCTCTCATCTTTATAAGAGAATAGTTTATGTGTCTTCCGCCCTCAAAAGAAATAAATCCAAAACCCTAAATGAAAAACGGATCTCTCAATGGTTTCCTTCTTCATGATCCATCCGTTAATGGAAACAAAAATACCTCTATCAACAACAACAACAACTTGCCGCTCACACATAATAATATTTCCTCTCAAAAAACTCAGATTCCGTGCTTCCTTTATTCTATAGAGTAGAAAAAATCTTCTGTTTCATTCTGGTGTTTTCTTGCTACAAATCTGGTTTTATTGAAGATTTATTAGTTAACCCATTTTACATGGTCATGAGATCCTTCAGTTTCAAGTGAAAATCAATCATAATATAAGGAAAGCTAAATTCAAGTTGTTTCGTCAGTTGTTTACTTGTATGTATTGTTTTGTGCCATCTGGAGTTTGTTTTGTGCTTTTGTACTCTGTAAGTGATTTGTCCATATAAAATCCCATATCTCTTTCAATTATGAATTGGACGTATAGTTCTTTTCATTCAAGGAAATCCATGTAATTGTTTTGATTATGTCTTGTTTAAGTTTCATTGTCTAAAATTAAAGGGAAAGAAATGTGATTTGAGTCTTAGATCAATGTCTGTGTTCAGTTTCTATAAATGTTGGTGCTAGAGAAAACTAAAATCTCTAGATGCAAGGGAGAAGAAACATCATGTTAAGTCTTGATCAAAATCTAAGATCTATAGAGAGAAGAAGAAATTTCTAGATGTAAATTCAGTCGCAGATTTTTAAGTTTGAGAGAGACAAAATTGGGCCAATAGAGGGGAGGATTGACACAACAATGACTGTTGCCAGCTAGAACTCAATTCTCAAAGGCTGTTGATTGTTGGAAATAACTTGTGGTAAGCGTATTGGCTGAAAAACTACAATTGGAAGTTTACAAAATCTGGTCTACTCAAAGGCCATGTACAGTTCTTTGTTCACTTGCCACAAAACAGTCTTCTTTAGTGCTCTATGACTTCTTTGACTAGGATAAAAAAATTATGTGGAAATGAAATTCAAATTCTAAAGCACTAGTCAGGGCTTTCGCTACTCATATGCCTACTGAGTCCTCTATCTATTTTCCCTCATAACCGGCATGACGAAACAATGGAGCACTTTGGCCAAGATTCATATATTTATATGCCACAGGTTTCCAATCTAAAAACAAGTCAAATGTTGCTTAAATTGCATATTATTTTCAAAAGTATTTTATGGGATTTGAATCTCCATTTGGATGAATTGGAGCTTAAAATTCATGTACTCCAACAAAACAAGAAAAAGGAAGGAGAGAGTGCCAATCGTCATCTAGGGTAATTACAACTTCTTTCATATTCACGTACCTGCTAACTGATTTGCTCATACATTCCATTTACTTGTTCTTCATTGTAGCCTAGGTGTAAGGTCAACTGGGGCTCCTTATTCCTAGTACTACCAGTGAAAAATGCAGGTATGCCAATGAGAATAAACAATTCGTGATGAAGACAAGAAATTCGCGGGGTATGCCAATGACGACTTAAAGTTCAATAAAGCCTTTCTTTCCTTCTTCCGACAGCCTTGATCAGGCACGGACCTAGTAAGGGTCTAAAGGGGACAGCAGTCCCCACTAAATTTTTGAAAATTACTAATATAGGCTTATGCTTTAGAGATTTCTATTACTTAGGGGGGACAAAATGTGAGGCCAAATAAGGAAATTCCAAAATATGAGGCCAAATTACAAAGTTAACTGGTCCAAAATTATTGTTGTTTGGTCGACTGTTTGTTGCTTTTGGGTTCTTTACAGAAAGAAAAGATTAAAGGTGTACCGTGTATCGAAGTAACTTCGCTACTAGCTATCTTTTGAGTTTTGAAACAGCAATCAACAATGAATCTTTATCTTGTTTGTGCGAGATTAAAGGGTGTGCACGACCTTACTTGAACAGGATCTGTTCTATAGGCTCGTACCTCTGCATCCTTGAGTTCTAAAGAGATTAAAGGGTGTGCCAGTTGCAACGGCTTCAGTTGAAAGATTTTTTTCGGCTATGAAAATTTTAAAGACTCGATTGCGTAATCGGATGGGCAATGAATGGATGAATGATTGTTTGCTTGCATATGTTGAATGAGATATTCTCGACACCATTTCAAAAATGAAGAAACGTAAAACCCAATTACCCTCAAGGATTCGCAATGGTTGATTACTATGCTAGGTATGTGTAAGACTAAAAACACCAGTTGTTTTTTTCATTACCATATAACATCTGTAAATGGAGCTTTTTCTAAACACTCACACATTGCAGGTAAGCATGGGATAAACAGTCTATCATAACACTTGGAGGCAAGTTCTACGAGACTGCATTTTGCTCGAGGACTGCATTTTTTTTCGCTTTCTTAGTCCTTTTACTTCGGCTTGTATGTGCTTCGAAACATCATATCAAAGTGCTATTTGTACCTAGAATAACTTCTTCTTTTTTTTTGCTACAGTTGCTTTTGCTTATCAATATTTAAGTTATTATGATTTTCGGTAAAAAAAAATTTTTGTCCCCCCTGCCAGAATTCCTGGCTCCGTCCCTGGCCTTGATAGGCAAGTGGAAATTGAGAAATCATAATCAGTAGTAAGAATCGGGAATGAAAATGAATTAGAAACAGAAAAATATGAATTAACAATAATGAAGCAAATTCAGTGGTTCAAAAACTCACCAATTGGATGTTTTTCCAATTGAAGCTTGAGACATAGCAAGAATTCATTGACAAGTACAATGGAAATTACATTGAAAATTACAATTGCATTTCAATTTAAAGTGGTACATCAAAAAATTACAATGTATATAACATTTACATATTATATATGATCATCTACAATTATAGCACCCCCTCATAGCTATGTTTCATCTCCCGGTTTCCAAGTTGTATGTAGTAATCTGTTTATCAAGTATGCTGGATGCATAACCCTACTTTGGAAAGGAGACCAGATCTGCAATGAACATTGGAATAAAACACCTAACCCCTCTTCTTGTTAGCAATCACGCTAACAGTCTACCCAAAGATGTCACCTGGGAAATCAAGGGATGCATACATATTATTTCAAGGTAAAGAGTACAAACGATGTTAATTTTTTGAGAGGAAATATCATAGTGCGGGTTGTTTTTCTTGGTGTCGAAATGTCTCCAATCTTCCATGAGTTTGCTACTGCTGCTGCTGAAGGTCGTAGATCTTTAGTTGTGGTTTTTTGGTTTACTAGCTAGGGTTTATAGATCTTAAGTGGAATAAAGAATAATGTGCTAGGGTATTTTTCTTTGCTGTGGGAAGAGCTGAAGCCACTACTTATGTAGTAAATGACGGTTGAGATTTTGTACACGTGGATGGTGTTTGTGATGGAATTTGATCAGATCCTTCAAAGTCCACAAATGTATTTTGGGTTGCCCCGTCTGACACATGTTTTTCCACGTCCAACTTCCTTTAAGGGGTAACTTATCTGCCAAAGAATTTTATCGAGCTTTGGGATTTTGAAGCAGCGGAATCAGTAGTGAGTAGTTTCCATGCCTAACTCAGCTAACAGAGTTTGATCAGGAGGAAGATTGCCATGGATTTGGTGTTTATGAGACGTGTTTTTGACCTCCCTAGCACTGCTTATTGTCCACCACTTGCTGCATTAATGTTTACTTTGAACATGTAAACAAATGTCTTCATGGTTTATATAACAGCCAAAAAAAAAACACAGCTTCACAACACTACTTTCCTTTCCAAAACCACTTATAGCGTGTTTGTTAACACCATTTCAGGTATGAAATTTGCAAGAAAAATTTCAAATAAGTTACTAACGAAGGAATGAAAAATGAAAAAATTGTTTATTTGTTGGAATTTTGAATTGCAGGAGTATGCAAGGTATTTCGTATATTTGGATTACCCTGTAATCCAATTACCAGAACCAAACAATCAACATTGGATTCAGAATTGGATTCCTTGGAATGCAATTCCTGGAATTGTAT
>JAJJMA010049506.1:0-16691 GCA_023529015.1 Papaver nudicaule | reverse complement strand
AAATTTTACCATATTTAGGTTTAATTTGGCCAACTACAGATGATATACGCATGAGTTTTTTTTCTCTGTCAAAAATTTCTTTTACACGAGTTAGTATTTCGAGTTCAGTAACCAATATTTCACTTTGTTTTCATATATATCATTTGAATCTATTATACAGTATCCAACAACAATAAAGATTTTTCTTGTGTTATATGTGATACGGATGGTATCACATATATCTATAATATAAGACTTCTCTTGACAAAATGGCATTGGTTAATGACGGCCAAGATTTGTTCGGGGACAAGATAATCTATGATTGCAGTTAACCTAGCTCATCATAACATTAAATATCTTAATGATTTTAATTATAAATGTCTAATAATTATCTTAATAATTATTGTTCTAATAATAGATTATAAATGTCATATAAGTGGATATTAGTGGTGGTGTTGGGGAGTGTTGGTAGAAGCAGTCGCGGTAATGTTGTTGGTGGAAAAAGTAGTAGTAGTGAGTGGTTTTTGTGTTGGTGGTGGGTGTTGACGAGTAGTAGTGGACTATGTTAATTCCGTCTAGCTATGACACTAAGAATAACATTGCGGAAGGTTTGATTAATTGTTTTTGATGTTAAATTAAACTTTGTTTCAGTGTAAGACAAACGAGCAGATGTCATTGTAATACAATGGTAAATTCGTTGGGTGGTGATACCAATGACTTGAGTTTGAAACTCGTCTGCATCGGGATAGGGGGATTTTTCTTTATTTCTTTACCTAGATACCTGGGCTTGTAGGTAGTGGGTTTCGGTCCAACCTTTAATATAACATTTCATAAAAAAAAAATGTAAACAATATACAAAACAACCTTGAAAAATTGTCACTTTATGTATATACAAACACGATGATTCACAATTTGCACACAAGAAGATTATAATAACATTTAGGGAATGGAGAACAAGGTAACATGCTAGTTGAATCCCGAACAATTAAAACTTCACATACTACAAAGGATTAAAGTAACTTGTAGAGTTGTTGAAAGCTTTGAGAATCGGTTCCAATGGGGTTAACCAGTTTTTTCCCGGTTTCGCCATTAACTCGCTCCCCTTTCTTCTTCCTCCTACGCACCCTAACCATGCATGTCTATTCCTAAGACAGATTCTTAGCAAATAGTCTATAGAATATAGTTTACGGCGATCACGAAGTCCATACGAGAGATGGATGTGACTGCTTTACAACTCAACCCAGACTACCCTCCAACTCCGATCCACCATTATTACACCTTCTCCTCTCAGGTTCTTACCTTGCATGTCCTCTTAATCTTAGTTCCTCTTAATCTTAGTTTTGATAGTTTTCTTGGTCCTTGGTTGTTTGGATGGATATTGGTTCGCTTTATCATTTTTTTTATTGATATCTAATTTAAAATCTCGTCCCAAGTCCTCTGCGTAACAAACTATTTTTGTGATTAGACTACTCTTGTTCCTCATGGTTTCGACTAATTATTAGGGTCTCTTCAGCAGGATTCGGGTCCAAGTGGTTCCAGTTATCGGTGCTCTGATTGTAGTAACTAAGTTTAAATCTTAATTAAGTATTCATGCATGTCTATTCAACTAGGTTGATTCTTCATGTTGTTTTTTCTTCTTACTTGATCGATTCGGATTATTCCGACTGATATTGTCAATCATGTAGTCGTTTTCAGAAAATTTTGAAAACCACCAAAGCATAGGCAGACCTAAGTCATTTTAATCAGTCCCTGTTTCTAGCGCCAAACTGTGTCGGTATAAAATCTGCTAAGAGATACCCAACAGCCATCAGGAGATTGTGTTAGCAAAAGAGTTTAAAGAGTTGATTTGGTATAAGAAATGCTTCGATATTGAATAATAGACAATTTCAAAGAGATTCAAATAGCAAACATTAAGTAAAATAAAGACCAAAGCATTCATTAATGTAAGATATTCCACTGGCTAATTCTACATGGATTTTGTGCTTAAAGGCATGAGGAGATTAATCACTACCCTAGTCTCTCTCAAAGTCCCGAGGCTTATCGAAAAAATCCAACACTTACAACTGAGCCCGAGCTCCCCTTTTATAGATCGAATTTACAAGTGGATTACAGCTAATACGACAAACTACACAATCGTGGGTGTCAGAAGTTGTCGATTAAGTAGGTGGTATTCGAGGCTTCTTCGAGGGTAAACTCTATTACTCTGCCCTTTGGTTTCTGGGTGAGGTAGTTTCTCTTTCGATTCTATTTAATCGAGGACTACGAGCTGTCTTGTATTAACTTTTCTTCCTTTGATGTCTTCCACTATGTGCGCATCTTTCCAGATATTCGATTGAGACAACTCATTGTTGTGCAACATCCTCTCGGGTTCTATTCCATGTTTCGCGGCCTTTCCCCTATCATCCTTCTTATGCTCTCGGATCCTGACACGTGTCTTGACAATTTTATCTCCGGTCAAGAGATGTTTCAGCATCACCCCTTTTTATGACCCAGATGCTATATTTCCCGGTTCACATAAACCTTTAGGAAACCGCAGACCCTTTATTGTAGACCTTTTAGAAATCACATGGTCAAGACCCATTGGTCTCGATTCTTAAGTCATTGTTAGCCAGCAAACATAGTTTCCAATTCAAGTTTTCTTATGGTCAAAACTTAGGATTAAGTTTCTGACACAATAGCTCATGGACACAAACCAAATTAAGGTTTCGAAAATTAAATTTAGTTTTACCAAAACCTACATTGAGGTTTCGAACTCTAAAGTCCATAAGATAAGAAAACATGAACATGGTTTTGAAATCTAAAAAGTGATATGGCATTCTAGATGTTCATATGTCAAAAATCAAATGCATGATTTCAAACTCTAGAAATCAGAGCCAAACAACAATATAATATCCGAACTCAGAAAAGCAGTATATCGAGTCTACACAACATAAGTGTGAGTCACGATCTCGATTACTTTAGCACATACAAATACGTACTAATCAATCTACAGAGCCAGACAAGGTAAGTCGAGACACAATACTATGATGGATTTAATCTCATAATACTACAGAGACAACATCATAAACTGCTATTATCCAACTCGTAGGTTTTAGGAAAAACCTTATATCACTTAGAGACAGAGAAGAAAAGAAAGCTCTAAGCACTATAAAATGTCATAATTACAACAACAATACCGCAAGCGATATCATGGAGTTATCTCTTAAGACACATTGATCACAAGTGATCAAGTCATAACGTAAAGCTCAAGCATTAAGTTATGTTTTGTCTTTTGTATCACAAGTATAAAAGATAATGGAATCGTGATATTTAGATTCACTAACCTCTTGAATGCGAAGCTGAATATCCTCGTTTTCTCCTCGAACTTCTTTGACTCTTCATGTAGTGACTCTAAATCCCTCCAGTATCTTTCACAACCTAAAGTTAACTTAATGAAGTCTTTACCTAACGTGTGTTTTAAGCGATCGAGTTTTGATCACTAAATTTGACAACTAAGCTTGACATACCAACACTTAGTGAGGTTGACCGAGCCATGATCTAACATCTGGTGCATCTTTCGAGAGAATATTTCTGCTGCCACAAGAATCAATGATATCTGGGCATATTAACACTCCATAAGCTTCAACCGCATTATCATAATTGGATTTTATAGTAAATTTTTGTTTGTTGTCAAATACCATTTAATCACGCTTGCATTTTATTTTATTTAACTTAAATACCACATGTCAAAATATGACTAGTTCCACATATTTACATCAATAATCGTCCAAAGTAAAAAAAAAAAAAAAATTAATCCTTAAAAATAATCTTAAGACTTTAGAGTGGATAAAAATTGCTTTTCGGATCGCAAATAAAACATCAAAAATAGCGAGCAGACACAAAAGGTGCCCCTTTTTGTTGTGGTAGGTCCATTACATGTATCTGCTCAAAAAAAAAAAAGTTTTTCTTACGGTCGGCATAATTTTTTTACCTTTTTTACCTTGTTATAGTTTTACCTTAAAACTATATCTTTATGCGGAATTCGAGTACAATACACATTAAACGCACATTTCCATATTTTGACCAAATTACGCGTATATTTGATCGAATTGTATTTTTATCTAGCAGACTAAGAGCAAGCACCTTGATCTCTATATTATAGAGAATTCCCTACAATGTAGGAAGGCCAACCACTATGGTGGAGGATATCCCCACAATATTGTAGAGAATTTTCAGAATTTCCCTAGTGAGTGCTACACACAGATGTAGCACCAAGTAGGGATACGAAAATGAGGCGGAAACTGAGTCTCCACACATTTTTACTTGGCGGAAACTGAGTCCCCGCTCATTAGGGATTTGGTCCCAACAAATCTTTATTATAATAAAACGTAATAATATATTGTGTGCGGAAACTGAATCCCCGTTCAAAAGTAGATGATTTTTTTTTCTCCATTGTGTTTTTTTTTAACCCAAATATGCCTTCTTAAATCATCTTCAAATCTGGGGAAGGTTTATGGTACTATAGTGCTTGCTCTAATGCGCGCACGTTCCCGACACACATCCGCTCCCCAATTTGATAACTAGGGTATCACATCCAGCTTCCTTTGACTTTGGGAAATATCCATCCCTTCATCTTTTTTTCCATCAACAGAGGTGTAAAATGGTTTTTATAATTTAAAACGTGTCACCAGCCTGGTCGGTGAGGTAGTTTCACAAAAACTGGCCACATTCACTTTTCTTCTATCTCTCTTGATCTTCCCTTCTGATTGCCTTCTTCCATTCCAAATAACCTCTCCTCTTTCTACGAATTTATTGTTCTCGCCACTTGCTATCGGTGGTGTTTCTAATAGTGATGATTCAAAGTCTAGATGACCGAGATTCGTGTTTTGATGCAACCTGCAAATATCCATATCCTATGATAAGTGTTTTTTTCTTTTTCATGGTTTTCTTCTCCAATGATAAGTTTGATATCCTCTTATTTGGTGTTTTCTAATTCTGACTATTTGGGTTGTTTTTCTACCTAGTTTTTTTTTTGGGACTATGGTGATTTAATGGGGGCTGAGGTCCTCCAAAAATCGTCATGGTTTCCCTCATTGTACTGTGATGACTTGTGAAAATTGTCACGGTTTCTGCTTTCTACTGTGACGATTTTTGGAGGACCACAGTCCCCATTAAATCATCACAGCCCAAAAAAAAAAACAGGTTTTTCTTCTGTAGGTTCAGTTCCTAGAACTTCTCAATTCTTAGTTCCCCCCTAATTAATTTTGTGGTTCACTGTAAATGTATGAACCAGATTTTTCGGCAGTTGAGAAATTTTTGGGGCAGTTCGGTAGATGACAAAACGGGGACATTTTGGGAATTATTTTTTTCAAAAATGCTAATCTACCCTTGGCCTGATTAACACTAATTTTTATGATTAGTGTTAATGATAATGATTAGTGTTAATGATTTTAATTAAATTAAATTTAAAACTAAAATCTGATTGTTATTTTTGTGTGAGAAAAAAATTGGGTTTTGGGGGGAGAAGAGGGGGGAAAAAACCTAGGTTTTTTTGGTGAGATTTGTGATTTTTGAGGTTCAACATGAGTGAATCAAGTGATTCTGAGATGGATAATCCTTTCATATTACTTCCTCGCAACAACAACAACAACAACAACAACAACAACAATCGTTTAATGGTTGATTCTTCATCTCTTGGAGGACCTCTTTTTGAAGATGAAGATGAATTTTATGAGCCAAATGTGAATGATGAGCCGATTTATGATGAACCCAATCCTTCTAATGCACAGGTATTCTTATAAATCTTGTCTATACTCATTTCTATAGCTCGAATCCATGAAAAGATGAGAATTTTTGAGTATTTTGCGTGCCCAGAAGATTTTCGGCTAGGAAAATTTGAAAAATGAGCAAGACGAAATTGTATCGGCTGAGCTTTTTCAGATCTTTACTGCGCCGAAACCACCTGTATATTTCTGAGAAATATGTATTTTCGGCCCATAAAATCATTTCAATGTCTGAGCCGAATCTAGGTAAATTTTTGGAAAATATATGGAAACCACAGAGACAATTTCGGCTCAAAGTTTCGTGAACAGCATGAAAGCCGAAACAGTTTCGGCTGAGAATAGTAGTTTATCGTGTGAGACGAAATTGATTCTAACTTTTTTTTTTTTATAGGTCGCACTCGCAAACCATGTAAATCAAGAGCTCTTCTCTCGGCCCATTCACGAAGATACTAGAGAGGAATATTTGAAGGGAATTGGATTGGTAGGTAACTAATAGTTTTATTTTCTTAGTATATTTCCTACAAAATAATATCTAACTAATACTTTATTTTCTTACAAATGTAGACGTGGTATTCAAGGGAAGAAGTCATTGCCTGGGTTAAGAAACAAGCAAGAGAACTAATGTGCGCAGTTGTAATCGGTAGATATACTTGTAAAAACCGTTTGGTGATGGTTTGTGAGAGAAGCGGAAAAGATATAAATAAGAAAAAGAAGGGTTATGTGTATGTGAAGACCTCATCCTGGATCCCTTATAAGACTAAAACAAGGAAGATAGAATGTCCTTTCGAGCTAGTTTTCAACTTTTTGGGGCATGAAAAGCATTGGGTGATGAACGCTACCATGGATTGTCGTCATAACCATCCACGGCCATTTGATTTTCACGGACACCCCACGATTGGAAGGCTTAAACCCCATGAAAAGTTTCAAGTTGAACGCTTGTCTAAAGCAAGAATTGGAGTAAGCAAGATTCTTACCAAGTTGAAGTTGGACGATCCAAGCAACATGTCAACACGGCAAACCATCTACAACGCAAGGATGCAAATAAAAATTAGAGATACACAAGGAAGGAATGTGATGCAACAATTGTTTCAAGTGGCAAGGGCGAATGGTTACACCACGGATGTTAAATTGGATGAGTTTAGACAAGTCACTCACCTATTAATTGCCGATCCAGATTGTCTCAAATTGGCTCTATGCTTTCCACAAGTTCTTATTATGGACTGCACTTACAAGACTAATAAGTACAAGATGCCATTGTTGAACGTTGTTGGCCATACCTCGACGAAGTCACCCTTCACCGTGGCTTTCATTTTCATGAGAGACGAGAAGAAGGCAAGTTACAAATGGGCGTTAGAGAGAGTTAAATCTCTATACAAGGAAGAGCTTCCAAGGGTGATAGTAACCGACAATGAGAGTGCATTGATGTGGGTTATAACAAAGGTATTTCCCGGCGCCGTTAACTTTCTTTGTACGTTTCACATAGCTAAGAATGTGGAGAAGAAATGTCATCCGATTATTCAACCTTTCAAGAAGATAAGTGAACTAGAGAAGATTTCAAAGTTACCGGCGGTAGTGCGAGAAGCCAAGAAAGAAGAGTTCCTTGTGGATTATGCCGACAAGCAAGAGAAGTACGCATTATTCACGACACATTGGGAAGCATTGGTTTTTTCCGAAACCTTGGCGATTTACAACCGGAATTACCAACGTTTGGTTGATCATTGGGGAGAAACCAAGTACCCGGAAATCATGCCCTACTTAAATAAAGTATTGAAGCACCGGGAAAAGTTCGTGCATATGTTTACGAACAAGATTAAACACTTCGACAACCAAGCAACAAGTATGTGTGAGTCGGCTCACCACCGGTTGAAGGTAAATCTTTTTGGATGTCGTGACACCTTTGTCACCGTGTTTGATGCTATACGTGAGTATAATAGAAGTGATATTATAAACATCCATACGAAGTTCGAAAGAAGCCTTCTCCAAGTGTGCAAGTTCGAAGAACCTCTTCTCGATGGGAAGGATTGTACATGGATAAGGCATTTAAGTTTGAATGTCTCCCATTTGTGTATTAAGTTGGTGATGAAGCAAGTGGCATTGGCGGTGAAGCATAAGTATAGGCCAAGAGCAAATTGTACTTGTCCGATAAAGACAACAATGGGACTTCCATGTCCACATATGTGTGCCGGGTATAAGGATAAAGTGATACCTTTGGATGATATAGATCCTCATTGGAAGCAATTGAGTTTCCATCCTCGTCCTACCGATCGCGTAGCGGAAGGGTTTGGGGCCACACCGTTTGGAAGAATTCTAATGGAGAAGTTTGATTACATGAATGGTATCGAAAAGCAAAGGATAATGGATGGTTTGAAGCCACTTTTGGAACAATTTACCATTGCCGATGTTTTGGAACCGATTGAAGGAGACGAAAAGGGTAGGCAAAGTACCAAGGTTCCGTTGAAGATGCAACGGAAGCTCAACTCCATTTTATTGTCAACTAGGGATGGAGCTTCAACGGGTAGAGATCTATCTGGAGTTGAACACGTCCAAGCAAAGTATGATGAGGAAAGAAAAGCATTGGCGAAGGAGGGGATAAAGGTAAGTGATAGTAATCCAAGCAAGAGAAGTCGTTCAACTAGGGATGGAGCTTCATCGAGTGGTCCTTCAACACTTCCTCAACAACAAAGTACTTTATCAAAGAAAGGGAAAGGCATTTTATCGAAGCCCGCGGGGATGAAGGTAAGTGGTAGTAATCCAAGTAAGAAAAGTCGCTTAAGTGGCCCTTCAACACTTCCACAACAACAAAGTACTTTAGCAAAGAAAGGGAAAGGCATTTTGGCGAAGATAGACATCAAGGAAGACGAGTCTTTGCCGAAGTCTAAAATAGAAACATGGGGATGGAGTCCTTCTTGTTTTAAAAAGAAAAACAAGAAGGAAGACGACTATTTGGATTGGCTTCCACCTATCATCCACAACCATATTGAGAGCATAGAAGATGTCCCAAAAGATGGAAATTGTGGTTTTCACGTTGTGGCGAAGCAATTAGGACCTTTTGATTTGGAGGATAGGCACAAGGGGGACGCGTGCATGTATATTCGCGAGAAGATGTGCGAAACTTTGGAACGCAACCGTTCTTTTTACTACACAATGTTGAGAGGTGGGGATAAAGGCGACGAAGGAGTAGAGGAGGAGTATTTGCATATGAGAAAGCGTCTACTAGGTAGTGATGTGCTTACAAGGGATTATTGGATGAAGTTTCCTATTTGTGGTTTCCTCATCGCGCAGACATTTTATTGCGTCGTCCACAATTTCTCCATTGCGTTTAGTGAAACTTATGCACCTCCGGGAGTTCCTTGTGATGAAGTTTTGAGGGGTAGAAGGCTTTTTATTGCCTTTGTCGAAAAGAATCATTTCCTCGGTCTCAAGCTCAAGTTGGGTTGCCCAATACCTCCATTGTCGTATATTGCATATTGGCCGGGCTACGACCCCAACTACTCGGGTGATTGGTGTGAAGATTACTCCGGGGAAATGGCGATGTGGAAGGCGCACACCATTAAAGTTGCACGTGAAGGCCGCATTAATTTGTGTGACTATGAAGATTTTGAGGATATGCAAGATATGCAAGACATGCAAGAAGCCCTTCAAATAATGGATGACGAGGTTCAAATAATTGAAGAAGTGCCGGATTTGAACGTAGCAATTGAAGAAGACAAAGATTGGATCCCGGACTTGAACGTAGGACTTGAAGAAATGGATGTAGGCTCTCAATGGTGTTGTCGAGATGGACAATGACAATTTCGGCTCAGTATGCTGTTATACTGTCTGAGCCGAAACTACATATTTCTGCCATGCAAACCATGTTATAGTTTCGGCTCAGAACTTTTTTTTGCGGTGGAGCCGAAACTTTTTCGGCAGATATATTGTTTTGTGGTTACAAGCCGAAATTTATTCTGTGTTTCGGCTTGGCTTTGTTATATGTGTTGTAATACGAACTCTTTAGTTTTAAATATTAAGTATTATGCCGGTTTCTAAAATACCAAATTCATCATTCATAAAATAAAAGCATTACATTAATGATAACCCCATATTACATAATCAAAGCATAATGATAGAACCGTATTAATTAAGAGGTAACTAACTCAATTCAAATATCTTGATACGAGAAAATCCTTGATGAGATGGTAGTGTTGTTCGTACTTGAAGTGTTTCCCTTTCCATTGGTGCCATTCCTTCAAAGTCCTAGCCACATTTTCTTCCTCGTTCTCATCTTGAATTTGAGATCGGACTAGTTTCCCCAAGTGCATGAATTCTTGAACCTTTTTGTGTATTTTGCTCCATCGCGCCGACAACACATTCACATCTCGCACCACTTTTCGGGGAGTTTTTTCGTTGAAGTTTCGTTGGACATAAAACCACAAACTTGACCAATTCACTCCATAACGAAGGCCTTTGATTTCGTTCGGAGTTGGATACAACAACATAAGATTACCACAAAGACAAATATCTTCACCGCACGTAAATTTAGGACGGGGTTTAGGCGCATCGGGTAGGGAGTCTAGAGGATTCTTGTGTTGTTTTTGGATGCTAGATGAGGAAGAAGAAGAACCGGATGAAGATTTGGATGCGGATGAAGTTTTGCATCGCTTGACAATTGGGTTTCCATAGTGTCTAGGAGGAGATGGATACCATCTCTTAAATGGAAGTGGAGTGAATAGAGGAGGAGATGTAGATGAAGGTTTTTTGTAGTAGTAGTTATCAATTATCTCTTTGTTATGTTCTTTTTATTTTTATTTGGAGGAGAAGAAGAGGATGAAGAAGGTTGAGACATTTTATGGAGTAGAGATTTAGAATAGAAATTTGGTTGCAAGTGAGTTTGGGATGGGTTTGAAATTATATAGACAACAAGCCCCAACGGCTATTTTTTCGAAAATACTACCGTTGGAACTTTACATAACAAGTTTCGGCTCATACAAAGGAAGGGAAAGGCAAGCCGAAATAGATTCGGCTCAGCCGACATGAAATAACGTAAGCCGAAATAATATCGGCACTCATGCCATGAAATAACGTAAGCCGAAATACAGGTTGAGCATCTAAACAGTACACATCCAAATGATAGTATTTAAGACGAAATAAAGTTTAACTAACAAAATAACAATTCAACGATACAATTGGCTCACCATCAAAGGATGTTTAAGTCTGCCCATAACATAAAAGAAGAACAATACCAAAACACTTAATAATACTCAACCAGTGAAACCAGTTCCAAACCGTGTTCGGCTGCGGATTAGTTCCCAGCTCGGTCCGCCATTGGCCTAAACAAGTGGACGGAGACGTGCAACTTCAATGCAAAGTGTACAACCACAAGGAAAAATTTCCACACCCTCACCAACCCTCTTTCTTTTAAGATTACGAGGTACATTTGCTTGCCATTCATCATGATCGACAAATCTTTCGACTTGCTGAGGAAGAAAATCACGATAATCCCTACGCAGGCCAGGAGCATATTCCCCACGCAAATGTTGTGGTCGTGGAAGAGGGGGATCAATGTGTTCATCCCTTTGACGTCGTGTTTCAATCACTCTTGGATCATCCTCACGAATTGGTGGTGGGGGAGGTTCATAAACAACAATTGCAAGGGACTCGCTGTTGCAAATATCAATACAAGTAAGACAGACAAATTTTCGGCTTACATTTATCAATACCTACTTGGGCCGAAATTGAAGTATCCACGTGGAAGGGGATGGAAATAAGAAACAATTTCGGCCCAGACTTTCCTGGAATGTTTGGGCCGAAACTAATCCATATAGTTATCAATAAAGTGCTTTAGTGTCGGCTGTGTGGTTTGATTACATCTATGGGCCGAAAATTTTTCTGGGCACGTAAATAACACATAAAAATCTTGTGTTTAAACTAGTATATCAATCAAACACACAAATAAGTGTATGGGTATCTGTATAATACCTTCCTTGACGCATCCCGAGTTGTTCTTGCTCCGATTGATCTTCATTTTGGGGGATTGATTCTTCTAGTTGAGCTCCAAGGTTTTCAACTTCAGAATGGGGTTTGCTAATCACACTTTCCATGCCAATGTTCTGATTTGGTGAGTGTTACTAGTCGTTATTTTTTTATTGAGGGTTTATGATTTTTTTTGGGGGGGTTTTGTTTCTTCTTTAGGTTCTTTTTTAGTTGTAAGGGAGTAGTAGAAGTAGAAGAGAAGTAGAAAAAATAAATTTGATTTCTAATATAATAAGCCTTGGATCAGTTTCGGCTCAGCCGACATGGAATAACGTAAGCCGAAACAGTTTCGGCTTAGGTATGGAAACATGTTCATGGGCCGAAAAGGTTTCGGCCCAGGGTGTTAACATGCCTTCAGAGACGAAACTGACTCTGTCATTGGCAAATGATGAACACGCAAGAGAGCTTATATGCAAAACACACCATACAGAGACATATATATATTAAAACACGCCATTGTACTTAACATAAGTGATTCAAATGTACTTAAAGAGTGAAACCTAAACGATTCAAATGTACTTAAAAATAAAACCATAAGCCATCATTGTTTTGAAATACTAATTAACGACCTCTCTTGTTTTTTCCTCCACCACGACCATCTTCTCCATTGCCTCCACTCGTACCTTCGTCTTCTTGCCGACTCCTCTTGGTCTTCTTTGGGGCCTCCTCCACCCGAAGAGAAGCTTCACCCTTTTCAAAGATTTTGGTCAAATCCGCGACGCACTTTTCTTGCTCTTGCACCGATAGTCCTCCCTTTTTGCACCTGATTTTTTCACCCACTTTTTTCAAAAGAGCGGTTCCTTGCTTGACCTATTGCCATGCAAATAAAAATATTAGTTAGATATTTCTTAACATTAAAAAAGATAAAACTCTTACAAAATCAGTTGAAAACACTTACCATGGTCATACACATCTTCTTCCATTCTCCCGCAGTCGAGGGAACCTTGATGTTACCTAGAGCAGCCTGCCTCTGAGCCTCCCTCTCAGCTTCATCTGCAATCCTCTCAGCTTCTTCGGCATCCGCAATTTCTTGTTGAGCCCGGTTAATGACTAAAGGATGAGATTGTTTGGCATACCAGTCTGCATATCCCCCCGCTTGCTCCTCATCGTTACCTACAATTTTCAAATAACTGCCCTCATCGAAAAGAGCGGGGTCCAACGCGTGAACCGTTGCAGGAAGTAGGTTTTCATAACGATCTGTCCACGTTTGATAGTCCGGTGCCGGGTGAAATGTGGGGATCCAGTTTCCAAAAGTGCTTTGTGTTGCATTCGAAGAACGACCTAGAGACGCCAACTTATACTTATTATCTTCATCTCTCGGAACATTTTGTATAATTCCCATTTGTCGAAGAATCCGTCTTGGGTCGTATATAAGTTTCCCTCCTGGGTACCAAATTGGTCCGTAGTAGGTTGCGAGTGAGGTTGATGGCACTTCCTCCGTTCCTTCCTCTTGGACAATATTGTACGGGTTGAATTCAACATCTTCAAAGTCGAAATTGTCCATATTCTTCCTGACTTCTATCAATTTCTCAACCTTACCCTTTTCCCTTGGTTTCTTGAAAACCCACTTTCCTCCGGTAGGCATACCTTCCGCCCATTCGGGATCTATTGGCATCTGCGTAGGGTCATCCGACTTTGGAACCAAGCTTTTAAAATGATCATATGTAAAAGCCTAAACACAAAACACGATAACATTAAACCTCAACATGTTAGGGTTTATGCCAACACGGTAGTAACAGTGACAATTTCGGCCCAGAGAATATACAAAACTCACAGCCGAAATGCTTTCGGCCCAGACAAATATACAAAACTCACAGCCGAAACAGTGTCGGCCCAGAAAAATATACAACACTCAGAGCCGAAACAGTTTCGGCCCTTAGAGTTGCACACTAATGTAAGCCGAAACAATGTCGGCTCATAAGTGTAAGGTGAATCCTAAGCCGAAAATGACCCTGTGTATGCATGAAATTGAATTCATGGGGTAATGTAAGCCGACGATTACCTGTAGCAAGCTGAAATTCCCCCTTAAATTAACCGGATGACGCCTAGAGGCAACTGAGAGGCCATCAAGAAGGTAAGCAAGAGTAGTCGTACCCCAAGCGTACTTCCTTGTTTTCTCCAACGGACTCAACCATTGGAGAAAATGCGCGTTCACCTTGTTTCCCGTGTTGTCAGGAAATAAAAAAGCTCCAAGAGTGTACAACAAATACGCACCTGCATGGTATTTATAGTGGTCAGGGTTCACGGGGGGCCCGGGCACTACTCCTTTCCTTATGTCTTCTTGTCTTTTTAGTTCTCTTGCCTTGGTTCCCCCGAACTCAGTCTTCAATTTAGCCAACTTGATCTTGGAGTCCTTCTTAACTTTCAAACGATCTTGATCTCGGCCACGGACGCTTCGAAATCGAAAGTGGTCCTCGCTGAATCCCAACCAAGAACCTCCTCGGCCAAAAATTTTAGTTGGTCCCAATTCTTCGACGCATACTCGGCACACGGGTTCACCCCATCGACCGCAAGACCAAGAATCTTCTCAGGATCATCTAAAGTGAATCCCACCTCATATTTCGGAAACTGAAAGGTATACACCTCTGGATGAAACCTTTCCACCATAGCGGAGCATGTCACCATGTCATACTCGCTCTGTCTATGGATGACCGCTGGGTATAGGCCCGATTGTCTAACCAAATCTTGGATGGGTTGTAATTCTTCATTGATGTCCCAAACAGCCGCGCTTTGATTTCTCAAAAGCCGGACTGCATCTTTGTGATCCTACAAAATCATCGTTTTAATTAATCCAAAACGACTTAGTTATCGCGAAGAAGACATAATGAAAACAACAACCAAGGTTTAGGCAAATACCTTCATGCGATAGATGACTGACGCCCAAGACTGCTGGTAGCCAATGAGCACTTGTCCTCCATCTCGAGGAAGACTGATGTCGGGTTCGTCATCTTGAACAAGGAACTTATCGTCCGTAGGAACATGTGTGCCTTTTGGTCTTTCTTTTTTGCCTTCTCCTTCTTCTTCTACAGAAGTAGAAGTGTTTTTCTTTCTGTTTGCCTTTTTTTTTGGTATCCTTGGTTTCTTTCCTTTTCTCCTAGCGTTATCATTTTCGTAAACGTTCTCATCTTCGTTTTCCTCCTCTCTATCAACACTTCTTGGCATGTCTCCTGGTTCTTGGATGACAGGCCCCCCTCTGGAATAAATGCCCGCAACAAATCATCGTCCTCAGCCGCTACCGGGGCTGTACCCTTATTCCTTGCAGAAGCCGATATTCTTTTCTCGCCGACTCGGGCGTCTAGTGTTGGTGCATTTACAACGGGAGTAACTTCCCCTCTTATTCCCCTGTGGTATCATAAAAACATCCATCATTGAAACATTCATCGATAAAACACAATGTAATTAGGATGAAAAACATCTAAACATGCTACACAGAAACAATTTCGGCCTACACGATAATATGTTTATCTGGGCCGAAAATACTAGATGAAAATGGCAGCTATGCTGCTAGTTTCGGCCTAGAGAGATATTCTATCGCCTGGGCCGAAAAACAAAGTGCCAGCTACCACCTAATCTGAATTTTCGGCCTAGAAATATTTGAATTTCTCCAAGCCGAAACGATTTCGGCTTAAGATCTAGAATTATTTCTAGGCCGAAAAACAAAGTGCCAGCTATCCCCTAATCTGAAATTTCGGCCTAGTAAATTTTGAATTTATCCAAGCCGAAATGATTTCGGCTTAGGATCTAAAACACTGTCTAGGCCGAAATTCTCTCTGGGTTCGAAAAATTCAACATTAATGGAAGATAAAATCATCGATTCGATGTATGTTTATCAAGGAAACTCAAATAATTCAATAGGGGTTGCTGAAATCACCTTCTATAACGCATATCGGGTGGTATTGGGGGGGGTTTCCTCTCCGGTAGCATCGATTTGGCTACTTCCTTCACCGGTGTCCTCTTGTTCTTCTTCGTTTCGATTCGATGATGCATCCTTGGGTTTATTGGAGACTTTAAGGATTAGTTTCTTCGGATTTTTCGGCGGCATTTAATCGACGGAGAAATTTCGTTAATCGTCGATGAATTCGTCGTTTAAACGAAAGAAAAAAGAGGGAAAAAAAAAGTTTTTGTTTCGGCAGTGGTGGGGAAGAAGAAGAAAACTGAAATAGATTAGGAGAATTTTTGGGTTGGGTTAAGATTAAGATTAGTGGAGGGTAATTTGGTAATCTCATGGTTTTAAAGGGTATTTTAGGCTTTTCACCTACTTTTGTCATCTACCGAACTGCCCCAAAATTTTCTCAACTGCCGAAAATTACGGTATGTATATGGTTGGCTCTCCGATTTGATTTTTCTATTTGTAAAATCGATACTAATTTTTATTTTCTGATTACGGAGGCAGGAGTAAAAGGAATCGGTAGTATTTGTTAATCAATACTAATTACATTCACAGGAACCATTAGTATTTTAAACGATCAAAATATTCTCTTTGCATTGTTAAACTCCATTTCAATCCTATTTGTAGGTCCTTCCATGTTTGCAAAGTTCGAGGTCGGTTGGTTGTTCTTTCACTTCTCTTAATTTGATTTTATTTTACAATAATTCTATTCGTCCCACCCAAAATACAAACGGTCAAATCCCACGTTGACGTGGTTTGACGTTTCTATTTTTTTTAAATTTTTTCCTTTTTTAAAATCTTGGGTTTTTCATAATTTTAATTTTGCTATTTTTTTTTAATCAAAAAACAAAGGGGAAAGAAAACTCATATTTTTATACAATCTCTTATCAACTAGTTAATCCCATTTCATTGGCATCTGAACACCATTTCAAGAAATGGGTTGAAAAACCTCTTGTTTATAAGATCACAAGGGATTTTGTTGATTCTATGGATGAGCTGTTACAATCGTTGGTTGATGATGCAAGGCTTGTTGGCTATGGTTGTAGAAA
>JAJJMA010049505.1:0-14318 GCA_023529015.1 Papaver nudicaule | reverse complement strand
GGAGTAGGAAGCTTCTGGAATCTTCTGGAACTTTCGGGAACGCTTTTTAAAAGTGTTGGGGTTCGCGAACCGCCACCTCGGGATTTACGATTAGGGTTTCCTGTCGTGTTCTGAGGTCCATCTCCTGGCTACGATGGTCCACCTTCACACCTGTGTTGTGGTCCGTCCTGATTAGAGTTTTTCTACATTATCTTTCTTAAGAGATAAGTTTTATAGAATATCTTCTAGTCAAGGGATAAGGTTATCCTTTCACAATTGTTATGAAACCAAAACTCTTAAATGAGGTAGTTATAATCTATCAAACTCTTGTTAGATAAACACTACTTGGTTTCTACAATAGAAAGGTGACTAGATTCATTGTGTGCAAGTTAAGTAACGGGGCGTGTTTACACGGTCACTAGCTAACTTGTTGCACAAGGAGTCTTAGCTTTATCCTTAAGCAACCATCACTATAAATATACATACATGTAGCTTAACAAACTATCCCTGCTGGTGTGTGTGCTACATAAGGTTGTGCTCCGCTATTTCTGTTCTTCACGAACAAGGTGAGAATTACAAAAGACTTTACTTAGGGATTGTAAAGCCAAGTTTAACTATCTTTCTTCTTTAGATAGTTCTGAACTTGTATCATCCAGGTAGACCATCATAATCCTTGTCTATTCTATGGTCCTTCTCTTCTGCAATAAGGCCATTCAAGGATTATAGGTTGTAAAACCAGGATTGATAGATTCGATCTATATTGTATATCAACTTAGGTTGTTTTACATATAGGTTAGAGATTCTGCAAGATATCTCTAGGTTCTCTAGTTGTTCTTGCAAGAATACAATTAGGTCATCAAGGTTCTCGTGCAAACCCTAATTGTGTGTTTTTGATACCTGACCTTGTGAACGGTTCCTCAAAACACAAAACAAGTTTCCAAAACCTTGATTATATCTAAAGGGAAAATTGTTCTTTACGTATTCTCTGTCGAAAGACGGATTGAGTACAAAAAGCCTTTAACAGCGGTTAAAGCAACTCCTAGGCCTGTAACGGACGTCAGCTGGGGGAATCAAGTGCGTAGGGTCTTGCGGGATCCAAGAGGCGTAAAGAGTGCAACAGTAGCTGATTCGCTTGGAGGGTGGAATCGGTCTCTTCTACATTCCAATCCGAAGTCTGATAGTAGGTTAGTGCTTGTAGACAGTTAATATTGTGTGGTGTTCAAACTGGACGAGGTCCCGAGGTTTTTCTGCAAGGCAGTTTCCTCGTTAAAAAAACTTCTGGTGTCTTGTGTGCTTTTACTTTCCGCATTATATTTCTGATAGTATAATTAAAGCAACACAAGTTGTACGTTATTCATATCCTGACGTTGATTTCAAATCTTGAATAAAGATTTACAGAGACTTGTCTTTGTAGGAATTGATCACTTGTGATCACAACTCAGGTTATACAGATTTGGATATTGAAATTCAATTTGTCCATATCTGACCATAAGTCTCACAAGTCCAAACGAAAAGTTGGTAGTATTTCGGTACCCCTTCTTTTTCACCTACTTCGAGGCATAAACTTCCTAGAGCCCTACCAGACTTTTAGGGGGATTTTTATTATAAGGAAAGCTAAAATTTAATGGGGAAAACTGACTTTTGGTACAATAGTATTGACTTTAGGGGTGGAAATATGAAAACAATTTTCATCAAATACATCCAGGTACCGTCTTCCATTGGGGTCTTCTTCTCAAAATAACGGAACCTGAACGTTGACCTAAGTTCTTTTCTTAAAGTGAGATTAAACTTCATCCATGATGCCAACGTGAAGAAACTAGCTATCAAACCTTGCCAAATAAAACCATATTGTATATAAACGTCTAATTATACATGAAGACGTGCATCAAGACATATTTTATTTGATGAATTTTCATTGTTGTATCAAGGGAATATATCCCTTGCATTGATATTATTTTAGACCCTCTAATCTCTATTTGCTAACCTTTTTATTTTTTTGCATTGCATAGATATTGTTGCTTGTGTTTGTGAGTATTGTTTTGGACTGCTCTTATATATGTGAATCTTAATTGTGTGATTAAACTTCGTGAATTCATACAAAACCCTTGATGGTCCATTCAGGAGGTTGTCTAATTGGTGGACATGTATAATTAAAGCGTAGGACGTTGAGATTCCTTAAAATAAAACCAATAAGAAGTAATGGAGATTTCCTATTGATTGATTAAAAAAAAAATCCTATTGATTTACTTTCGTTTTGAATTTTTAAATGACGATCGGGTGTTTCAATCAAACTCTGATGAGAGGCTTTGTTTTTAAGATTTTCTTTCTCTTAATATAAAATGATTGATCAACTAATTAATTTTTTTTTTTAAGTTGAATCTTATCTTGCAAAAAAATGTTAGAAGGTGAAACCGTGAAATATTAGGGCTAGACTCGAAAAGCTTAGGATGACTTGGGTTATTTTCTTTATTTTCGCCCTTATTGACTCTAAGTCAACTTAAATTTACCGAAGTAAGCTATCCCCATAAAAGTTTTGCCTTTCCTAATAACAATAATCTTCAGGGGGCTCTAGGCGTAGCACAAAATTCGTCTCTCACGTAATCATTCGGAACATCATATTTCGAAGTGGTAAGTTACTCATCGCGATTGTTTTTAATTTTTTATGTGAGTCATCTTTTTGTTAAATATTAAAAACTTAATATTATTTTTCAGGAGACGATTATGTGTCTATTGGAAACAGTAGCTTGCATGTCTACATCCGAAATTGTCATTGTGGACCGGAACATGGAATCAGGTTAGTAACTAATCAATCTATTTGAAATTTGTTTTGTGGTTCTGTAAGTCAACATGCTTGTTGACGGTACTATAGATCCTATCTGATGCACTGAAGGGTGAGGGTAATCATCCGAGTGAATCATAAGCAGAGATTTTTCTTCCATGAAGCCCTTAAGAAAATTACATTATGTCTTAGAAGAATAAATAATGTAGATGATATTTAGAAAATGTGAATATAAAAAAGAGTTAACCTCCATAAATAATAAAATTATCTGATATCACATATATCACATTTATCACATAAATAAGTAACATTGTGTATTTATGATTAAAATCTAAAACCATCTAGTGTTATTAAATCTGAATTCCTATTTAGTGTAATTTATATCATCATATATGTAATCATGTAAGCTTCAGTTTTTGAATTTGTTGGATCAATTTTATTGGAGAATTGATGCTTTATCTTGGCAATGTATTGGATCAAAATTGTTAAAAATTGTCCGAGTGATGAGAATTATGGAATACAAAGGTACAATAGTTAGTATAAGAACAATTACAAACTTGGGAGCCCTGTCATTCGGGTCCCCTATCTAATTAGGTTATTATCAATACGTACTAGGTATAAACTACAACTAGCTGATTAGGTTATTATTAGACTATCTCAGCAGTATTATGTGGGTTGAACTAGGTTTCATGTCTTTGTGCAATGGAGTAGATCATGTTGTCCGTTATATCTTCGTGAGAAGATCGTTAACTTGGTGAATATATATTTAGAACTGTGATTCTGGGAAAGTCTTATCACCTAGATGTTTATAAAAATTATTCTGGTTTAAGCAAACAGTTGGTGAAATTGTACCACATATTCCCTGGTGTATTTTACATGCATAGTTGTCAGTGTGTATATGAAAAAAACATTTACTGCTCGTTTATCCAATAAAACTTGCTATAATTGAGAAACTGGTCTACCCAGTCTGCATGTGAAGTTTTGGATGTTATTTTGAATGTTATAATTTGTTCTGGACCTCCCAACAAATGGCTGGACGTCCCCACATTTTCAAAATAGGGTCACCCAGTCCCACTTTGGCTAACCCTTATTTTTTTTTAAATGCTAATCTACCCTTCACAAGATTAGTGCTTAATTTTTTGATTAGTGATAATAATATTGATTAGTGGAAGTGATTAGGTTAAACTAAATCTTGACTAAAAAATCAGATTTTTAGTTTTAAGTTTTGGGTTATGGTGGAGAAGAGGAGAAGAGAAAAGTTAAGGTTTTGGGCGATTTTTTACCAAAAAAAAAAAAAGGTTGTTGGGTGTTCTTTCGTCTCGTGTACCTTCTACATCATGATTAAAATTGTTTGTGTAGGTTGAATTCATCAAAAAGAACCAAAAATTACCATCTTCCTTTGATTTGGGAAACCAGAAGGAGTTTCGGCCCATAAAAACTCCAGAAATACCAAGACGAAACTCCCTCTCTCAAGAACAACTCGGTTCACTCTAGCCTCAAACTAAGCAAGCCGAAACTAGTCTAGACCCTGGAGGCTAATGGTCGATCAACAACTAGTTTCGGCGCAGAGTATAAAATTATCGAATGAGCCGAAACTAGTCTAACAAATGGTCAGTGAGACACGCAGTTTCGACTCAAAATGTGAAATTATCGAATGAGCGAAAACTAGTTCGGCTTGTCTTGTAATATCCATTTAGAGCTGAAACTGCTCCAGTGAAGCCAATAATGAGTCTATTTTCACTCTTCTAGCTTATATGCAAAACACCAAACATTCACATACATATGAAACACTAAACTTTTTAATTGTACCTACTTAAAATACCAAAGCATTACCAAAGAATAAGCATAGTCGCAAATATAACCATTGTACTTAACATAAGAACAAACATAACCGATACAAATGTACTTAGCCATAGTACTAAGCATAGTCGCAAACCTTCAAGTGTACTTAAAAGCATAACCATAAACCTTCAAATGTACTTAAAAACACCCAACCATAAACCATCATTGTTTTAAAAGACTAATTAACGACCTCTCTTGTTTCCTCCTCGACGACCACCACGAGCGTCCTCCCGTCCATCATCAGAACCTTCTCCATTGCCTCCACTTGTACCTTAGCCTTCTTGCCGACTCCTCTTGGTCTTCTTTGAGGCCTCTTGCCAAGAAGATACTTCACCCTTTTCAAATCCGCGTGGTACTTCTGTTGCTCTTCCACCGTTAGTCCTCCCCCTTTCTTGGATGTGATTTTGTCCCCCATTTTCTTCAAAAGAGCGGCTCCTTCCTTGTACTATTGCCATTCAAATCAAATAACAATATTAGTTAGTATAGTTTGTCATTTAAAAACAAAAAAACACTTACAAAATCAATTGAAAACACTTACCATGGTCTTACACAACTTTTTTTATTCTCCTGCAGTCGAGGGAACCTTCATGTTATTCCGAGCATCCTACCTCTCAGCCTACCTCTCAGCTTCTTCCACAATCCTCTCAGCAGCAAGTGCATCCGCAATGTCTTGTTGAGCCCTGTTAATGACCAAAGGATGAGACATTTGGGCATACCAATCCACATATTCCTTAACCTGCTCTTGGTCATCAAAAGAAATTCGCATATAACTCCCCGGGTCAAGATAAGTAGGATCCCGAGACGACACCTCCAGAAGCCTGTGCTCATCAATATTGTTCCAACATTTATAATCCGGTTGCAGGAGATATTTGGGGACCCATGTTTAAAATTTTCTTTGGGTTCCATTTGCACCACCTATCGGCTTCAACTTAAATTTATCATTTTCCTCCCTCGGGATAGTTTTTATTATTTCCATTTGACGTAGAATTCGTCGGGAGTCGTACACAACCACCCTCATGGATACCAAATTGGTTCATAGTAGGTTGCAATTGATGGTAATGTTCGTTCTGGATCTACCTTGTATGGGTTGAACACAACGTATTGAAGGGTAAACTTGTCAATAGCCTCCCTCATTGCTAGCATGCAAATATTTGTTTCAGAGCCGGTGTTTCAACAAAGATTGAAGCTTCTTTGGGCTTCCTCTCTCAAGAGGGTGGAAGTTCAAGACCTGCAGACATTTTGGTTTACAACTGGGAAGATGGGCCTGACACTTGCTTTGATGTTACGATTATTTCACGTTTCACGGGAGGAGGTGTGCTGGCTTTAAAACCAAGACTTTCCTAGGATAAGCCATTGAAATGAAGCGGAACAAATACCTTGACATATGCAAATCCAATGGCTATAGCTTTGGTACCTTGGCTTTCACGACACTAGGTGAACTTGGTTCTGAAACTGTGGAATTCTTGAAGCGTCTTAAGATTTTTTGTTTAGGCATGATGCAACCATTAATGTTGGAAACTATATTTTCATTCGAGTAGGTTTAGCTATTCATAAAGGGTTTGGGGCTCATCCTGTATCTAGGCTCCCATCTTGTACTTTGTAAAACTCTCCGGAATCTCGCTTTTCACGGGTGGAGGTGTTCAGACTTTCACACCAGGTGTTGCATTGACTAAAGCCATTGAAAAGAAACGTGAAAAATATTTGGAGATATGTAATTCTAATGGTTATAATTTTTGCACCTTGGTGTTTACAACCTTGGGAGAGCTTGGAAGAGAAACTGTCGATTTTCTGAAACATTTGAAGATTTTTTTTTTTTGCCAAGGCATGATTCTACTGTAAATATGTGAAATTTCCTCTTCATTAGAATAGGTTTAGCTATTCAGAAAGGGGTTGGAGCCCAGCTTGTGGCGAGGCTCCCAACACGCACTGTATAAACTCTAATTTGTTGTTTGAAATAAAATGCGTGTTTTATAATAATAATAAGAATAATTTAGATGAAGGACGTGAAACATGTTTCAATGTTACAGGTTTCTCCTTTCATTGGTGGAGGTGTGCTGACTTTTAGCCCTGGGGTTGCCTTGACCAAAGCTATCGAGAAGAAGCGAAGCAAATATCTTGATACATGCAGATCAAAGGGCTACAATTTTGGTACCTTGGCCTTCACAACCTTGGGAGAACTCGGTGATGAAACTGTAGAGTTCTTGAAACGTCTTAGGAATTTTTTATCTAGGCATGATGCAACTGTTAGTGTGGGGAATTACCTCTTCATTAGAATATGTTCGGCTATTCAAAAAGGGGTAGGAGCCCAGCTTGTAGGTAGACTCCCATCTAGCAGTGTGTAAAAATCTTTATTTTTCAAATAAAATTGTATAATAATAATAATGTAATAAGAAAATGTAATAATTAATTGAATAATAATAATAATAATAATAGCATCAATATATTCGTGTTAGATAGCTGACTCAGCTTGTTGCTAGGGTCCCGACTAGTTTCTTGTTGTTTTCTTTGTATTAATCCAATTTTAATTTTTCTTGTATAATAATAATAATAAGGATAGTATCATGTGATGGCAGTTGGTACTATATGAAGAAGGTTAGTATCTAAGGTTGCTTCTTTAACTGTTGGTAAGGGTATGGATAGATACTTGAGAGATTTCCAATTTGGTGTTGGTGTACCATGTGGATGTGAAGCACATTACATTTTGTTAATCATATCCTGGAAGATAAATGTTCTCTCAATTTTATGTCCATGCTTTTGGTAGGTTTCAGTAATGCCTTCAACTTAGTGGACAGATCATCCACGTTACGAGGGGTGAGGCTTAAATGTCCTAGTATATCTATATGGCTTGAATTTTATTATGCTTCTCCTGCTACATTGTATTATAGTGCTTCGGTTTTATCTTCTACGCAAGGTGTACATCAAGGAGATAAATTGGGTCCTTTACTATTCTCTCAGACTTTGCATCCTCTTGTGTTGAAAACATCCCATCGGTGTAAACTTGATTTGCATGCATGGTACTTTGATGATGATACTCTTGTAGGAGATATTATGCAGGTCTCTAAGGCTTTTCGTATTATTAAGAATTAAGGTATTGTTGTTGGGCTTCATTTAAATATTCAGAAGACTGAATTATTTTTGGCTTTCTACTAATATAAGGAGTATGCAAGACGTTTTTTTTCCCAGTTGATATAGGTAGATCATCGTTAGGTGTTAATATTCTTGGCGGCCCTATGAGTTTAAATTCTCAATACTATAATCAATTGGTTCTTGATAGAGTAGATAAGACTATACAGCTAATAGGGGTAGTACATAAACTTAAGGATCCGCAAAGTGAATTGTTGTTGTTGCACAACTATACAGGTGTCTCCAAACTTTATTTTACTTTGCATACTACTACTCCTTGTCATGTGAAAGATTAAGTTATTTTTGAAAGTCACCTTTCAATTTATATGAAGAACCTAATGACTGGTGATGGACCTGGATACGGCTTATTACAGCATAAATTTACTTTTTTAACCATCAGAGAAGGTGACATTGGGATTTATTCAATGTTAATATTATGCAATATTGTTATTTTGCATCTTGTTCTCAGACTTTACATCTGCAGGATGTCATCTTAGAGAGCTCTAGTGTTCATGCTACATGTTCAGCTAATCAACGGGCTTTTGACAGTTTCCTTAGGGGTATTCAATCTTCACAACTTAGCTATCTCTTAACTGCCCTCCATCCTATGTATAAACTGGCAGTAAATATTTTGCATGTGTGACTAAAGAAACGCCCTCTCTTTTGGTATGTCAAGGCGTGACTTAGTTCTCTGGGAATGTAATAATACTAAACATGCACATGATTACCTCTTGCTATTCCCGTTGATGGGCTTGGACAGAAGATTGGCATGCGTCAATTTTGTGTTGTTCTACGTTACAAACTTGGCATCCCCTTTTTTGCAAAAAATAATACTTATCTTTGTTGTGACAGACACACGGATGTCTATGGTGATCATGCACTACATTGTGCCAATGAAATTGGACTAAAGTTTTGACATGACCTTGTTCGTGACACTTTTGCGGATATTTGTTATAGGGCATGGGTAAACCAAAAATGAAGCGGCAGAGGGATCATGAAGGACGTGATACTTGTCTTGATGTGACCGGAGTTTCGCCCTTTGTGGGAGGTGAGGTGCATACATTTACACCGGGTCTTGCCTTAGTTAAAGTCGTTGAGCGCAAGCGGAGCAAATATCTTGATATATGTATAGTCAATGATTATAGTTTTAGTACCTCATTTAGCTTTTACGACTTTGTGAGCTTGGTGTCAAAACCATAGATTCTTTGAAGCAGTTGAAGAACTACATAGCCAGAATAAGGCACATACCCGGTTGGAGTACATAGAGGTATGTCATTAACATTGATCAAGTTAATATTCATTTGTTCAAAGGTTGTCAAATCCTTGAATATGAATATGTAGGTTTCATGTTTCTCTAACTCAACTTGGTTATAAGAGTTCTTAAATATACAAGTTGCAACAAATTCTATGACTTTTGTTTTAAACAAGGAATACTGGATACATTAAATTGTTTGTCCAAGTTAGGCTCTGTATGTTGTTCTTTATTGAAGAACACCACATGGGGGAGAGTTCTTAACTGAGCTTGCGCTTAATAACAAATCTTTTTGGGAGTGTGGATGTGGAGTATAGGATAAATATTTCTATATATTTCTCCAAAGATGAATCGACTTATAAATCTTCGTTCTGATTTCCTAGTTATGTCATCTTAAACTGATATGCAAGTACTTAACTTGTCCCATTTTCATAGGTGTGAAACCCTAGTCTCGAACTACTTTGTCATAATTTTGTGACAAATAGGGAAAAAATACATATGGTTCTTGTTTTTGTGGCTCATAACCATAGGGGGAGAACATCATGTGTTTAGTTATTGTACCTTTTCAAAGTATCAAGTAAGGGGGAGTAATTAAGTTACGAAGAAGTTTCGTATCAGGTATGAGAAGAATCACTTTAAAAGTTTTGATACACGGACTTTAAAGTTTGCTCAGATTCTTACTCTTTGCACAAACAACATGTGGGATTAGCATATTAACCCATGTAAGCTTGAGCGTACCTTTGTGGTTGTTTGAGCTGGATATGTTGTAAGTGTTGTCTACGAATTTATCAACAAGAGTTAAACGAACACATCAAGACCCAAGGGAGATGTTGAAGACTTCAAGAAATCAAGATAGATCTGGTTAATACTTAATTGTATATCTTTTGAATCCATATGTAAATTGGTTTTGTCACTAAATTTGACAAAGGGGGAGATTGTTAAGGCATTATCCGGACAAACCCACTAGCGTTGGTATGTCAAGCTAGTTGTCAGTTTTAGGTGTCAAAACACAACTCTTGATTTAGCCTATTAGAGTTTAGATTCGGAATTGGGATATAAACAAAGTAGTAGAGACCTTGAAGACGAAGACTGTGAAGACAAAGAAGACATCAGGTTAGTAGGAGTTGTGACTTTTATGGAAATTCTTCTATTCTACTTATTCTATCTTTCAAAATAGTCGGCTACTTCAGTAGAGATACTAATAGCGATTGAGATCGTATTCTTATCTACATAACCATGTGTTATGTTGGTATTTGTTCCCACAAATACTAAGGTTACAAGAGTGCATGAGATAGATTCGATACCATATTCATAACAATAGTCCAATGGATCAATTGTAGGACTTGGGTGAATCTTGAGCAAGAGTCCAATGGATTATAGGTGAGGTCGTAATAACACGTCCAAGTACTGGGCAAGCCCAGAACTTCCAGCGGATCCAGTTAAACCCTAATTCTAAATGACAGTGCCGGAATTCAGTTGGACGGTTCACGAACCTTCCTAGTGAGGATTTTTCAGGATTCTCCGCGTGGGTTTAACAGATAACTTTATTATTTCTTAGTTGGAATTGGTTATCACGAATATATCTTATGTGGTCCATCTAACGAATCTCAATGAGTCAATAAGATAAAGATAATCGCTGGTTTGTTGGATTTTTATCTTGAAGTGGTTAAGAGATAATAAACCACTTGGCAGATAAATGTTTAATGAATTTCAAATGAGATAAATATGTGTTTACTTGGTTTGCAAGTTAGGGTTTACCAAACTTGTGGGACAAGTAACAAGTTTCTTTATTCCTAAGCAACCTATCTTATTGAGTGCAATAAATAGAGGGTTTCAGGACGAAAAATCACAAGCATCAAGTATACGTGAAGTTTCTCTGTGGAATTGATCGTAAACTCTTTTTACTTAGGTGAAATCTTGTTGTGGTATAGTCATCCTCTATTAGATAGCATTTCCTCTGTGGGAATTACCTAACGACTATAAAGACTTCTCTTGAGAGTTGGTAAGCACATGTAGGAGATTGAGACATTAGTGGTTGAAATCGGATTAACAGTTAACCCTGGTAACCTGATCACGTTCTTGTCTATTCTACGGTCCTTCTCTTCTGCAATAAGGCCTTTCAAGAACTGATACGTTACACACAGGGTTGAATGGAAGCAACGCACGGCTGCACTCGGTGATTCTTTTACAACTAAGGTAGAGACAAGTTGGGCATAGTTTACTCGGTTTACTTGTCATCCCCCACTTGTAAGTAGATTTTCGTATGACCTAGAGCAATCCGAAGGAAGTAATTTTATGTATGTCAAACTGATAGAGGACAGTTCGAACATACAGTTGATAACTGAGGTTGCAAAGCCGGAATTATTGACACAAGCCTTTAACAGTGGTTAAAGAAACTCCAAGGCATGTAAAGGACGTCACCTAGGGGAATCAAGTGCATGACGATATATGGGGGATCTAGAGACGTGAGGAGTGCGACGGTAGACAGTTCGCTTGGAGGGCTTGAATTGTCTCTGCTACATCCCAGACAGAAGTCAGATTGTAGTCTAGTGTTTGTTGACAGTTTATATTGTGCAGTGTTCAATCTGGACGAGGTCCCGAGGTTTTTCAACAAGTCGTAGTTTCCTCGTTAAAAACATCTCTGGTGTCTTGTGTGCTTTACTTTCCGCATTATATTCTCTGATTATATAATAAATCAAACACAAGAAGTACATTTTTGTTGACTTGATTGTTGTCCCCAATCCATCCAAAGGATTTACCAAGACTTTGTCTTGTGTCGGACCGATCCATTGTGATCCAACTCAGGTTATACAGATCTGGATATTGATTTTTGAGATCGTCCAGATCTGACCATAAGACTCACGAGCCCAAACGAAAAGTTGGTTGTATTTCGGTACCCCTGCTTTTTCAAGGCATGATGCTAATGTTGACAAATTTCTTTTCTTTCAGATAGGTTTGGCTATTCATCAAGGGGTTGGAGCGCAGGTTGTTGGTAGACTCCCGACTAGTTTTTTTTTGTATTATTCCAAATGTAATATTATTATAATAAGGGGATATTACAAGGTAGTCCTACTTTTTGAACCCGATTTACATATTGATTGATACTTTTTAAACTACTTTACAAAATAGTCACTAGGTCGTAACTGTGAGGCGTCAGTTGACTCGGCATGAAAAAAGTTGACACTGCCCCTACATCCACGTCAGCCACTTTGATTTTACCTAAAGACCCTTGAGTTAAGTGACACATCTAATGAAAATGTGTCTCGAGGATATATCAACGGATGGATGAACAAATGGTATGGTAAAATATCTCGACCTCATCATTCTTTCTCTCTGTCACAACTCTTCTTTCTTTCTTCTCTGTACAAACATGGCGACTGGTTAGGTTCAATGCTTTTAGGGTTCAATAGGGTGTTATTAATAGAGAGAAACCGTGAAATCATCTTAGGGTTAATTGGTTTTGGTATTATATAGAAGAAGAAGGTTAGTGGTGTCTGTAAATCGAAGAGCGGAAGAAGAAGGTCGAAGGAGAACGAAACCCTAACACCATTAACAACATCTGAAGTTTCTAATACTAATAACAACCATGTATATAGACACACGAGGTATAAATTTTGTTTTTGTACACCTAATTTCAATTTTGAGATTAATTTCTGAAAACCTAATTTATAAAAATTGGGGGATTTTAAAGAAAACCCTAATTTTTGTTTTAATATACTGTCATGTTTGTAAATTGATGTTAATTAAGTTGTTATATTGAAATTAATGAAGTTAATTTACTGTTATATGTGTAATTTGAGGTGTTGTTAGTAATTGGTGGTTTTGATTATGTTAATTATGTTGATCGGTGGTGGTGGTGGTGGTGGTGGTATTTTCAAGTTCTGGTTCAGGTGGCTATGGGGGTTTAGCTGGTTCCGAGTTTCAGGTTCTGGTTCTGGGGGTTTCGGGGTTCTGGTTATGGGGGATTCATGTTCTGGTTTTGTGGTTTCAGGGTTCAGGCAGGGTTTCAGGGTTCAGATGAGGGTTCAAGCAGGTTTCAGGGTTCAGGGTGTGGTTGAGTTAACTGGAAGGGCTAGTTTGTCCTAAATTTTCACCGTTTTTTTTTTCATTTTGGTTAAGTCGGATGTCCTAGGACTGTTTTGTAAACTAGCTTCAAAAAGTATGACTGTATTGAAATTAGCCCATATAATAATGTATTATAATATTGTCACATCAATAATGATCATAATAATTATACCCCCCTACGGAATTTGACATGGAAGGTAGAGCTCACTTGCCCCCCTTGTGGCATAATCAATCCCTCCCCCCAGACACACACATCCATTTCGGCTTTCTTGGTTGGTTCCTCATGAGGTTCGCTGGTTTTCCTATTCAATGTAGCATTTTTTTTTATAAATTTTCGTTTTCACGGTCGAGAGTTCAGAAAAAAAAAAAAAAAACTTTAATCAACACTTGTATAGTAATGTGATCTGAGTATTCTATGCTTCAAACACACACCCACACCAAAAAAAAAAAAAAAACACACCAAATTTAGTAAATAACAAGGAAAGTGGAGGAGTATGAGAAAGAGTGTGGGTCTTTAAAGAGTAAAGTGCGAAACCAACACATAATGGATAAGGAACGATCGTGCAGCCACATACTTGTCTACACGTTAGTGAATGCTTAGAGATAGGCACTTGTTTGATCGTAGAAGTTACAACCTACAACAAGTGGTGATGAGCGCACTAGTTAGGAGTGACAAGGAAAAGGGTTTGTAGTGTCACGGACCATATACGTGTTTTGTACACCTGAAATTTGTTCTCTTGACCCAAAAAACAAAAACCATCTGGTAAGTTTCCTTTGAGTTATTATCGAAAAAGAAAAAGAAATGTCTCCTTTGAGTTGCCTAATAATGTACAAAAACTTCAAAAAACTCACGAAAAGAAAATGTCAAAAAAAGTATAGGAATCCTAGTAGTTTGGTGAACAATTGGAGCGTGCACTTCTGACATTGTTAAGTTGATGTGGAAGCAACAGAACAAGAAGGAAGATCACTGGGAATAGTAGGTGCAACATGAAGGATGGGATTGCTGTTAAAGAAATTTGCCGGTTTCAAGGCGAAACTCGACGACACTGTAGGCATTATTGGGAAATCCTCTTGGCAAGGTACATGGTGGAAGCCTAGCGTGTACCATACTACTATATCCTCGTTCTCGATAGACCGATCCCTGGAAATTATAAGAAAAAGTTATGCATTGTTGAAAGACACTGAAGAATGAACTGCCATTCGCAGTAATTGACTCGTATACCTCTCTGACCAAACGGCGAGTGTGTCTTCCCCTTTGCCCTGGTACACTAGAAGTCC
>JAJJMA010049498.1:0-13744 GCA_023529015.1 Papaver nudicaule | reverse complement strand
GATAAATTTGATAAACATTAATCTTGATATTAATTATCTCCTAAAAAAGCTTTGGAAATATTAGATTTGATTAGGTTACCTTATTAAAACAAAAATGGAAATTCAAGCTTGAATTTTGGTTATAACAAAAGTTGACATGTGTCGCAACCCTATTGGGTTGGCACATTCGGCACACATAATTTGTGGCACAGACGATACGCACTGTGTGTAAATTAGAGATGTAGGGAAGTATATATTGATATTTTGGGAACAAATCACCAAATTTAAGGGAGATAACCACCCAATATTCTCTCTAATTATTTATTGGCTGGAAATCCAAAAATATGTATTTTTCTTAAAATTTAAAGATCAAAACCCCTAAAATTTCAACCAAAAACTTGTTTTGGCGGGATGAAAATCAAACGAAATTTCTCAGAGCGGTATAATTCCCGCCGCCTGATGTTTTGGCTCCATTTTGAAGTTAAGTTTTACTTTCTCCCCCATTCGATATTTAAAACTAGATTTATATTTTTCCTAAACCACACTACTAACTCATCTTCTTCACAGGGATTTATCTATTTTCTCCGGCTGGTTCTTAGACTGGTATTATTTCCTTAACCCATTCTCATGTTTTAAATCATGTTTTTTTTTTTTTTTGACATGTAACTGATAATCAATGGTTTACTTCTTGACTATACCTACCGATAATATTCTAGATATTCACCTACGCCAGCATTTTAATTCATTGCAGAAAAAAATTTGAAATATAAATAGCTCAAACTATTTCAAGTAGTTTAACACATGTATTGTTTCGTGAACACTCCGTTAGAAGTTAATCAATTCCTTTGGTGAAATATAAATAGCTCATATTCATTCCTTTGTTGCACCTACACAGCTTAGGTTATGGCAGAACATGAGGTTTTTCCTAATGATGGTGAGTCTGGTGCATATGCGGAAGAAAATCGAAGAAATGATGATGTTGAAGATGAAGGCATAGAAACTGATGGAGAGGATGGATATGGAGACAAATCCGGAGAAGAATTCGAAACTTTTGAATTTGTAGAACAAACTGGTAGTGTTAAAAAATCTTGTACTACTCTTTCATCTTCCTTCACTATTTATTCTAATATTTATGAGATTCCCACGGAAAACACAACAACACAAGTTTCATAAGCTGTACTTATATTTCAGAAACAAATGACGGCATAGAACAAGGAGAGCATATTCAAGAAGGAAGCCCTAAAAAAAAGAATCCGAGGGGAATAACCAAATTGATAAAGCTGCATAAGGATTTCGATCGACATATTGACGGGGAGAAACATCAATTAAGCTTTGACGAGTATCAAAGGACCATAGGTGGTTAAACCAGAATTCAGCAGTTTCTTAGGCGACCTTGTCAGGAGAGAAGTTGGACTTCGAGTGTTAAAATGGAAGAATGTGAAACAGGAAACAAGGGATACAATGTGGGAAATGATACAGGCAAGCTTCTACTGATTTCTACAAGCAATGTTCTTTCCATCTTTATTCATCATTTCTGTTGTCTAAATGTTTCTAACAAGCTATTAAATTTTACCTTAGAAATATTATGACATTGACGACTCTAGAAGGAAACAAACGATGACTCATCTCGGTGAGAGACTGCGAGAGTTCAGATGGCATCTGTACACAAATTATATAGCTCCCAATCCTCATAAGAAAGACCTGGCGAAAAAAGTTCCAACAAAATACCAATCATTAGTGGACAAAGAATCATGGGCCAATTTCGTGGAATATAGACTGTCAGAGGAATTCAAGGTTAGATAATACACATTGCTGTATTTTATCGTCGTTTTATTTTCTTTTATTTCCCTAGTCTAATATAGTTATGAAATTCTTTATATCTGCACTGCAAGCCTATATCTGCAAAGGCAAAAGAGTCAAAGGCGCAACTCAAGTTTCCACACCGGTTAGGACGAGGAGGATACACTAACTTGAGAGAAAAATTAGTAAGTCCACTGTCTAATTATATACCGCGCTGTAAATCTGTCCATGTCAGACATGGTCAATTGAATTTCGGTTTCATTTTCCATGCTAGTTGTACCTGCGTATAACCTGCCTCTTTCATATCATAATACTCATATTATACACTGTATTCTAATGTTGCCATAAATAAGAAGCTTTGGAAAATAATGTATGTTTTACTTTCGGGTATCATTATCCGTGTATTCGGTACACCCTTACGTTTGTTTCAAGTACTAGATCAAAGACAAAGTGATTTCCAACAATGTACTTCCCGATCGCCATATTATGTGGACAAAGGCGCGCGAGGTAGGTGGAAAAATCCCTGAAAAGGAGAAAGAGCTGAAGGAGGTAGCGGATAGAATTGTAAGTTAAACGAAACTTCCAACTGCTCATGTTTTTCACTAAAGTAAACACGCGATATTTAAGTCAGAGTATAACACACATTTTGACTCAATATTGTGCACAGGCCGAGTTGCATAAGAATATTCGAGAGGGAGTTGCAAAGGTTGGTCCGAGAGAGGATCCCCTGACAATTGTTTTGGGCAATGAACATGGTGGGCGTGTCAGAGGGCTCGGCTCCGGAGTCACTCAAGGAAATTACAGGAGGGACTCCAAGCGACCAAGGAAATCCTTGAAAGATAGCACCAATAAACTGAAGCTGCAGCTGCAGCTGAAATCGAAGGATCAAGAAGTGGGGCAAATGAAAACAGTGATGCAGGAAGCAGCAGCAACACTTCTTGCTCAAGGAATAGAACTACCCGAGGCTTTGGCTAATATACTGGAAAATTCTGTAACAAAGGTAAGAGTATATTCACTCACTAGACAGTGTTTAAGAGACTGGATTTACTTTTTTATTAGATTTGCGCACAGTATCTAATGTTTGGCAACAATGTTCAACTTCAACACTTCAGGATAATACTGAAAGTCTCCCGTCCTCTTCACAAGAAAGTCAACGACTGAGCAATCTTTCTGATCAATCTAATACCGGGGAGCATTCAAATCCATATGCTGAGAAGACAGTAGCAGACGGGAAGCCTTCCAAAAAGACTGGGAAACATATACAAAAAATGAAAACACGAAGAAGCCGTGAATCTGCTGGACCAGACCAGAGCCGTGAATCACTAGAAAGAGTTAATATATGTCCTCTTTTGCAGTCTTTTTAATGTAATGTATATTGTTTTGTAGTTCTCTTCTGATTTTCATGTGCCATGTATCTATGCAGGGTAGAAGTTGCGACCTTTTGTCTTATGAAAATGAAATTGTTGCTAGAGGTATGGCCTACGTCTCACAGGTTCACGAGCATATTGTACGTTGTGGTCACCGCGTGAGGAAAATAAGTTGCTACAAAGTACGGGTTAAGGAAGTACTACAGAGAGATTGCAAATTACCCATACCCGATGATGAGGTCAAGATATTAGTTAGTGGCTGTTTCATTTTATGGCCCAAATTTCTAATCACTTTCAATTCAGAGGTTGGTTGCCTGGCTTGTTCTCTTTATTAACTGAAAAAAAAGATACATGGTTAAATAATACGTATTACTCTATTGCTGCAGGTACCTCGGCCAACATCTGGGAAAAAACAAAAGAAACCAAAAGCACAGGATCCATCCTTCGAAAAGGGATCTCAGAGAAAGGAGACTCGATCTGGGAAACACGAGATAGTGAAGGTACAAGAACAACAGTACCAAGAAACGGATCGTATGCGTGTTTTTTTTTTTAAGTCAATCAAATATATATTGTTTAAGAGGTTTCTCTTTATGCAATTGTCCTGTGCCATCTATTTCTGTAGGGTGTAAAATGCAACTTATGGGCAGAATCTAGGGCAAAAGTCCTGGCTAGGGGAACAGCTTTCCCGTTTAAGACAATACAGACCTTATATGGATCAGGTCAAAAGGTTATCTGCCGCCAAGTTCTGATTGAAGAAGTATTATTTCCAAACTACTGTTTACCCATACGAACTGGAGGTCGTGAAAGATTAGAGCAGGCTCATGGAAGAATGATTGCTTGGCCAGCAGATGAGATTTATTATTTGGTGAGTATGTTTTTACATAATTTACTGTTTTTGTATTTGTAAAGAGGATTTTTGAAACAATATGCTATCAACAGTATGAGTCATGTATGATAGTGAAGATCACGGATTGTCAGTTTGGTTATGAGTTAATTCTGCAGTGTGCAGTATCTTATTTACTTGTTACATTGTTGGATAAATGAGTTGATCACTGTCTTATCATGTCCAATGAATTCACAGGATGTGGAGGAAACAGAAGTCTATGACAACAGTCACGCAAAACAAATTACTGAGAAGCAAACAAAAGATGCTACTCTTGAAGGGAAGATAGTACCAGAGGAACTACATAATGTGAAAGTTATCAATAGCGGGCGCAGGGTATACGCAACTCCATATGGGATACCGAAGAATACAAGGAACTTTGCTAAGATGCTATCACCAAATGATCAACCAGATTTGGAGAATGCACGGAAAAAGCTAAAAAAATAATGTTTTAGACAATTTTTTTCTTTCTGGTAGCATGTGTTTTAGACGATATAGTTTATTTATACAAGTTCGTGCTTGCTTTTTCACCGACTGCTTTTGGAAACTACGGTATCCAGTATAGCTCAAAGTTCAGTATTCAGAAATGCTTTTTCACCCTTATTCAGATTAATCCAAAAATAGCGACCTACCTTTTTATCTTGCTCCTAGCTACAAACAATAAATTCAAAATTCCAATGGATCCTCCTAATTACTTGCCAATATCCGGTGAAAATATCCGGTGAAAATTGTTGAATATAGGGAATTATATATCGATATTTTGGGAAAATAATTCCCCAAATTTAATGGAGATAACCACCCAATAATCTCTCTGATTTATTATTGGCTGTAAATCTAAAAACTAGGGAAACTAACCATGTTGGTTACACGAAATCTAGAAACTTTCTCGTTACAATTCTTAAGATAAAAAAGGCAACCCCACATAATTTCACCCAAATTTTTTGGCGGTATGAAAATCAAACGAAAATTCTCAGAGCGGGATGATTCCCGCCTGGTGTTTTGGCTCCATTTTAAAGTTATGTTTTACTTTAAAACCCGATTTATCTTTTCGGATACAACAAATCTGCTCTCAACTCATCTTCACAGGGATTCATCACTTTTCTCTGGCCAGATCTTACACTGGTATTATTATCTCTTTAACCCTTTCTCGATTCAGTACAAGTCATGTTTTATAGTATCATGTTGCAGTATATATACATGTTGGTTTTAATATTTGTTTGAAGGAAAAAATCAGTTTGTTTTTTCTTTTTCTTGACAAGTAACTGATAATCATATGCTGTTTTTCAATCCGGGTTGTTGTGTCAAAATGCTGCTCTAGGGTTAAGTTGTATGAATCATGGTCTTTTACATATGTTCTGATGAAGTACTGAGTATCTAGAAAGGCAGGACCAATGCTAATTAGCTAGGGCGCGTATGGTATTAGTTCTTCTACACGTTCCCGAATGAATACAAGTGATGCTAGTATATACTATATAGGTTTCAGACATGCTATTCATATTTCATTTTCATATAAACCTGTTACATCCAAAATTAGTTTTTTAATTGTTGCAAGAATTTCAGCAAATATATTGTTTTGTTGTGATTGCTCGGTTAAAACTTAATCAACATAAGCTCATATTTTAACCCTTTGTTGTACGTGCACAGTTTAGGTTATGGCAGAAGAGGACTTTTCCGACGCCGTGCTTGTCGAGGAAGAAGAACACTCGGAGGACTTTTTCGACTATATGCTTGTTGAGCACGAAGAACACTCGGATGACAATGAGAAACATGTACTAAGCTGCTATGAGATTAAAAGAACCTCAAGTGGTTGTAGACCAGAATTCAATAGGTTCCTGGGCAACCTGGTCAGGAGAGAAGTTGGAGTTCGAGTACAATACTGGAAGCATGTTCCCCAGGAGGCAAAGGATAGCATGTGGGACAAGATACAGGCAAGCAACTACTGATTCATACAACCAAATTTATCTTTCTTGCCATCTTTATTCATCATGTATGTTTTGTACTTATATCTCACATGCCATTTTTAATATTACCGTAGAAGTGTTATGACATCGATGAGTCCAGAAGGGAAGAAACGATGAAGCATCTCGCCGGAAAGCTGCGAGATTTCAGAAGGGAATTAGCCGACAAGTATATAGTTCCCAATCTGCATAAGAAGAACCTGACACGAACAGTTCCCAAAAAATACAAAACCATAGTGGACAGAGAATCATGGGCCAAGTTTGTGGAATATCGACTGTCAGATGAATTCAAGGTTAGATAACTACATTGCTGTGTTTTCATCCTTGCGTGTGTTTTTCATCCTTAAATCGAACTCAAGGAAGTAGTGGCAAGCGAAACTTCTCACTGCTCATGTTTTTGGTTTAAAATAAATGCGTGGTATTAAAGTCGGAATATAACACATGTTTTACCTTGAAATTGTGCATAGGGTGAGACGCGTCGCGTGCGACCTAGGAGGGAGTTGAAAAGGTTGGTCCCAAACAAGACCTTTGTGTCAGGCAAAGAAAAAGATTGCCGTGTCAGAGGGATCGACTCCGGAGTCACTCAAGGCATTTACTCATATATGGAGACACTATGCAAAGAGCTAAAGAAATTGTCTTTTAGATGATTTTTTTTCCGGTAGTACATGTTTTAGACAATATATGGTCTGTATTACTTTCTTTTGCAAACTCTTAGACCCGAGTTAAGCCAATGGAATCCAATGTGGCTTAATACCGACTAATAAGTATCAATAGTTAATACTTGCTTTATCACCAAAATGCATTCATTATGGCACAGTTCTAATCTTAACATTCTGACCCGGAAAATAGTTAGAATGTCTCTCTATTTGTGGAAGAATAAGTTGCTGACCAGTAGAGGGGTTTATGATATAAATTGGATCTCGTACTTGGTCGTGCAAAACATATAGACACACCAATCCGTTGCAAGACCCGACCATTTGGAAAGTATGTTTATGGACTCCACTGTTTGGGTCAATCTCTGGGGCAGTGATTATGCTGAACTCATTCTCCGAAAAATGTTCGGTAGAACATTTGCGTAATATCCCCGTTCTCAAATGTAACATTTTGGCCTCCGTTTGGCACCGCACTGAACAGGAGACCAATCCTTTTTTTTTTTAGCAATTCGTTCCATTTTGTGCATACCAGTTTGCTCTTTAAAATACTCTGTGTAGTTGGAAGGCAAGCGAATATCTCGGTAACCAATTGTGTGGGCAAATAATCCATTTTTTGGCGTTGCTGGTGAATGGTGATAGGTTTTTTTCTTCTAATTGATAGGAGTAAAAGACTGGTGAAACATAGAACCCAATGCTGGTGATGGTGGAAGTCCTATATAGATTTGGCAAACATGTGAGGCTGCCGGTTGGGAATACGCGTTTGTCATTTAATTAAGGATCATTGGAACGTCACAACAGTTGAGAAGAAATGGACTGAAACGTGTGTTAGACTTCAAATCCCTTGATATTCCAAAGCTTGGTACGCATATGACGCCGCCGGTTGGGAATATAACCGTTGTTAGTTAAGGATCATTGGCAACTACTTGGGCTTGCATGTTTTCTGATTTTCGGCCCAGCATGTATGTCACATTGGCATTCGCCTTCATGACTATTGGGCCTTGTCGGTGTGTCCATTTCACATGTCTTGCAGTTACGAACCAAAAATTCAAAATTCCTATGATCCTCCTTATTCCTTACTCCTAATTTCTTGCTAAAAATATATTTCCGTATTTCGGAAACTAATTTCCGAGATTTAATGAAGATAACCAACCAATATTCTTCCAGAGAGTCTAAAATTTTGTGGAAACTTACCATGTTAGTTACACGAAATCTAGATTTTTCTCTTAACAATTTTGAAGATCAAACCCCCCAAAATTTCCACCAAAATTTTTTTTGGCGGGATGAAAATCAGACGAAAATTCTCAGAGCGGGATTATTCCCTCCTGTTATTTTGGCTCCAATTTGAAGTTAAATTTTATTTTCTCCTCCATTCGGTTATTAGAACTACATTTATCTTTTTATTTTTTCTGGAGGGGCAGATTTATTGTTTCCTTAAAACCATAAGTCTACTACATACTCATCTTCTTCACTGCGATTCATCTCTTTCTCCGGCTGGTTCTTACACTGGTATTATCTCTTTAAACCATTCTCGATTCAATACAAGTCATGTTTCATATCATGTTGATTTTAATATTTTTTGAAGATGAATCTGTTTTATTTTTCTTTCTTTTTTGTTTTGACTAGTAACTGATAATCATAGGCTGTCTTCAATCCGTGTTGTTCTTGGGTTAACATATATGCATCAATGATTCAATGGGTTTTATATATGTTTTGATGAAGTACTGAGTATCTAGAAAGGCAGGACCAATGGAAATTAGGGCATATGGTATTATTATTTTTTCTTGTTCCCAGTTGAATACAAGTGATTTTAGTATCTTTGTTTTATGGATACCGTAGAAATTAGAACAGATGTTAGTTTTCAAGGGTTGTATTACTAGTTTAATCATGGGTTGTTTTCAACCTGGGTTAACTTTGTTATATTTTTTTTTTCTTAATGCCATTTAGGTGTGTTCGTTTTAGCCTTGAGGTACATGCATCGTAAACAGTTTGTTTTTGTGTTCTTTTAGTGTGTTTCTTAGAATGGAAAATAGGAACATGTTGCTTTTGCTGTTAGGTTTAGCTAATGTTTTTCCAATATAAGCCTACCTGTGTTGTACATGTGGTGCTTTCGCTGTTAGGTTTAGTTACTATTTGGTTGAATTATCCATTTCGTTGTTACCATGGCTTACTTCTCGACATACCTACCAATACTATTCTAGATATTCACCTAAGCCAGCATTTTAATTCATTGCACAAAAGAAATTGAAAGATAAATAGCATATACTATTTGAAGTAGTTCAACACATGTATTGTTTTGTGAACTCTCTGTTAGAAGTTAATGAATATAAGCTCATATTCATTCCTTCGTTGTACGTACACAGTTTAGGTTATGGCAGAATACGAGAGTGATGCGTCAAAGTCGCATGGTCACGAAGGGGATGCTGAAAGTGAGTCTGAGTCACCTAGTGAAGCAAAACAAAGAAATGATAGTGATGAAACCACATAATCTGAAGGAGAGGATATGCCTACTGAAGAGGAACTCGTGATAGAAGAATTCGAAACTTTTGAAACTCTAGAGGATCTTGAAGAAGTAAAGCCTGCAATAAAGAGATCTAGGGGAATGACCAGATTGTTTAAGCTGTATCAAAGTTTTGATCTATATAGTGATGAGGAGCCACATCAGTTAAGCTTTGATGAGCATCAAAGAACCATAGGTGGTTATAGACCAGAATACAGTAGTTTCCTAGGCGACGTAGTCAGGAGACATGTTGGACTTCGTGAGTTAGAGTGGAAGAAAGTGAAACAGGAGACAAAAGATGAAATGTGGGATAAAATAAAGGCAAGCATCTACTCATTTCTACCACAAATGTTTGACATCTTTATTCATCATTTATGTTGTCTAAATGTTACTAACATGTCATTAAATGAAACCTTAGAAATACTATGACGTCGACGACTCCAGAAAGGGAAGAACGATGACTCATCTCGGTGAGCGACTCCGGGATTTCAGAAGGAAGTTGGCTGATAAATATATAGTTCCCTTTATGGATACGGAGCCGTTGGAGAACCTGGCGAAAAGAGTTCCCAAAAAATACAAAGAAATAGTGGACAAAGAATCATGGGCCAAGTTCGTGGAATATCGACTGTCCGAGGAATTCAAGGTTAGATAACTACACATTGCTGTATTTTTATCGTCGTTTTATATTGTGTTATTTTTCTAGTCTAATATACTGATGAGGTCTTTTATCTGCACTGCAAGCCTAAATCTGAGAAGGCAAAAAAGTCCAAGTCGCACTCCAAGTTTCCACACCGGTTAGGACGAGGAGGATACATTTACCTGAGAGAAAAATTGGTAAGTCCACTGTCTAGATTTACACCACAAAACCGGGCATGTCAGACACTGGTCAATTTATTTTCGGTTTCATTTTCCATGCTAGTTGTGTCTCATATATGCATGCAACCTGCCTCTTTCATATCATAATATCATACTATACACTGTATTCTACTGTTGACACAAAAAAAGAAGCTTTGGAAAATAATGTATGTTTTACTGTCGGTATCATTATCCGTGTTTTCGGGTACACCCTTACGTTTCTTTCAAGTACTAGATCGAAGACAAAGTTATTACCAGCGATAAACATCCCGATCGCCATTATATGTGGATAAAGGCGCGCGAGGTAGGTGGAAAAATCCCAGAAGATGACTTTGAACTCGAGGAGGTAGCGGCCAAAATTGTAAGTAAAACAAAACTTCCAACTGCTCGTGTTTTTCACTAAAGTATACGCGCGATGTTTACACTTTTTTTTTAACACTCGGCACTGTGCATAGTCTGCGGCGCAAAAGAATGTCGAAGAGGGAGTTGAAAAGGTTGGTCCGAGAAAGGATATCCTGACAATTGCTTTGGGCGAAGAAAAAGGCACGCGTGTCAGAGGGATTGGCTCCGGAGTCACTAAAGGGAGATACTGGGGGGATTCCAAGCGACCAAGGAAATCCTCGAAAGAGAAGGATCAACTGAAGCTGCAGCTGAAAGAGAAGGATCAAGAAGTAGTGGTGATGAAAACAGTGATGCAGGAGGCAGCAGAAGCGTTTCTTTCCCAAGGAATTGCCTTACCCGAGTCTTTCTCTAATTTACTGAAAGATTCTAGAACAAAGGTAAGAGTATCTTCATTGACTAGACAGTGTTTTTATGAGACTGGATTTACTTTTTTATTAAATTGGCGCACAATATCTAATGTTCGTCATCAATGTTCAACTTCGACACTTCAGGATACGACTCTATGTGTCCTGAACTCTTCCGAAGGAATTTCTGTAGAGAGCAATCCTCCCGGTGGATCTAATACTGGGGAGGTTTCAAATCCACTTCCTGACAAGACAGTGGCAGCTGGGAAATCTTTCAACGAGAGTTTGAAACGTACACACGAAAAGAAAAAATGAGGAAGCTCAGAATCTGCTGGACCAAAGCAGGGAAATTTCGCTAAGTCCTCAGCGTCTCAATTGCCTACTCCATATACGGCGGAACCTAGAAACAAGCTAATATGAGCAGTTAATACATGTTTCTTTTCCAATCCTTTAAAATCTATATTGTTTTGGTGTTTTCTATTATGTTGTTCATATGCCATGCATACCTGCAGGGTACGCCGTGCAACCTATATTCTGAAGGAAATACAAAAATTGTTGCTAGAGGCAAGGCTTTCATCACACAGGAAAGTGAGCAAACTGTTCAGGATGGTGGGGGAATGGCGCAGAAGATTAACTGCTATTTAGTGCAGGTTAATGAAGTGTTAGATGATGAACTCAGTTTACCCATACCCGATAACGGTTGTGATAATCTGGGAGAAGCGAAGGGCGCTTTCATCGACTGGCCAAAAGCTCAAATAGTCATCAGAACTAATGTTAGTTGCTTGCCTTGTTTGTCGTGGATTTCTATTTTTTATCTGTCTTCACATGACCAATGGATTCCAGTTAGGTTCGGGAATATATCTTGCAACTTGCAAGAAGATTACATACTATGTATTACTGTATGGCTTGTTTGTCGTGGATTTCTTTTGTTATCTGTCTTCACATGACCAATGGATTCCAGTTAGGTTCGGGAGTATACCTTGCAAGAATATTACATACTATGTATTACTGTATTGATGCAGACAACTAAATCAAGATCTGAGAAGAAGAGAAAGAAATCTCAACCTGAGCAAAACATGAAGAGAAAGGAGTCTCAATCTGGGCAGCACTGGGAGATGGTGAAGGCACGTGAACAACGACCGGGTTCTCAGATAACGAAGTCTCAACAAAGGAAACACAAGGACAAACCAGAGGCACAGGATCAACAGTTGGGTTCTGGGAGAAAGGAGTCTCAATCTGGGAAGCACAATGAGTTAGTGAAGGCACATGAACAACGACCGGGTTCTCAGACAACGGAGTCTCAATCAATGAAACACAAGGACAAACCAGAGCCACGGGATCAACAGTTGGGTTCTGGGAGAAAGGAGTCTCAGTCTGGGCAGCACAAAGAGACAACAAAGGCACAGGATCAACTGTTGGTTTCTCAGGAAATAGAGTTAAAGAAAAACAAGGAGAAAGCAATGGTACAATTTCAAAAATCGGGTTCTCAGACTAGTGAATCTCAATCCGCGAAACTTATAGGGGTAAGTTTTTTTTTCTATATATACAGTCACTTGAGTATATTACTGTTGATGTTCATATGGCGTACATTTCTGCAGGGTATAAAATGCAAGGTCTGGTCAGGAGAGTCGGGTACTGGGGCAATCCTCGTTGCTAGAGGTAGAGCATTTAGAACAACGGGAAAAACTACATTACGTGCCAACGGTGACGAAGTTCCTTGCCACAATGTCGTCATTGAAGAAATTTTAATGCCTACTTACGTTTTACCGGTGCGAAATGGAAGTATTGAAAATTTAGAGGATGCTCTTGGAAAAACCATTGCTTGTCCAATGAGGCATGTCTCTATGGATGTAAGTTGCTATGGAACATGATTTTTACGTAAATTAGTTTTTGTTATTTTAGAATCCTGAATGTTACGCTGCATATGCTGGTACAGAGCATGAATGAGAAGCAATCATCCCATGTTAAAACGCCTGAAGAGTCGTTAGCCAAAGTTGTAACGGCAGTGAATGGTGGAGTTTCTGGGACGCAACCACTAGCCAGTGTTGTCATGTCTTCGACGGAGGTAGTACAGGAAGACTCGCAAGTAGTGGAGGAACCAAAAGCTAATCAACATGAAGTCAGTCAAACAGCAGGTAATAAACTGTCAAGGGAGAGAACACAACATAACACTATACTGAATTTGAAAGGGATTTCTAAGCCTAGGGCTCACAGGGTATATCCAACTCCAGACGGCAAACCAAAGAATACGAGGAACGTCGCTAGGGCGCTATCACAAGCAACTGATGAACAACATTTGGAGTCTCCATCCAAAAAACTAAAGAAATAATGTTTTTAGATGACAAATGCATGGTCTGTAATATTTTCTTTTGCAAACTCCTAGAGCCGAGTTAAACAAACAATAATTATTAATAAGATGAATTTCCAGATTATGAATATTCCCCTGGATGACCCGTCCGGGTCGGCTGGTGTCGGTAAATAACCATTCATATCACCCGACCCGGGAGCTGGCAAAAAACCGTTTACCCAGCCACGTGGATGGTTACAGAGGTATCACGTATATAAATAGCATTCTCTAGTTCTTTGCATTGGTTGGCATGTCAGTATCCTTGTAGTGTGGTGTGCGGGAGTTGGAGGTAGCTCCATAGGCGCTCCGAAGTATCTAATGTGTTTAGAGAAACACACTTCAGTGGTGGATTTTGTGGAGTTGAAAGTGAAAACCAACTTCTAGTGATGCTTGGAGTTGCTTGAAATCTTCCAATGCTTGTCTGAAGAACCTTGATCAAATTATAACTTCTGTCCTGAGTGAGACGACCTTCTGCATTAACACACTACGATGGACACGGATCAAGTGATTCAGGATAACACGACCAAGTTGAACTTTCAAACTCCGGTGGACCGTTTGACAGCTCTTTCCCCCTAAAACTCTCGCATTTCACAAACCTCTATGATGGCTCCCTTTTGCGACTTTCAGCAACTACTTGGGCTTGCATGATTCTGGCCCAA
>JAJJMA010049481.1:0-18181 GCA_023529015.1 Papaver nudicaule | reverse complement strand
GGTGACCCTTGGTTGCATCTCCGTCTTCGTTGGTGCTGGTGGCCCTTTTCTTTCACAATTTTTATGGTATATTGTACTTTTGCTTGATAAGGAGTGTTAGTTGGCGGAAGAGTAAGTTATTGAATGCTTATTGTATGGCATGTGGTGGTAGTGGGCGGTTACTATTGTAATGGGAAATTATAGTGATATGAAGAATTTGAAAAGTGTGTAACTATTTTATCGGGTAGTGGGGAATGTTTTTAAGAGGTGCGGGAATCGGGGAAATCCTAATCTGGTCATTTTATTTCCTAAACTGTAACGACTGCAATATTTAAAGCAAGTGGTTGGATGGTGATAGGAGTCTTCTATAAAAGGCACTCGACTACAGTTTTCACAGACCACTTCCTAGTGTTTTCAGAGTAAGAAAGAAAGAAAGAAGAGAGGATCTTCAGGGAAATGGCAGACAGAGGAAAGGCGCCCATGAATTATGATGAAAATAACAGGAGGGAGCAGGTTCGAATGATAATGGAGGAGACAAATCGTGAGAGTGGTGTCTCTTCTAGGATAAAAGGTAATCCAGAGAAAGTGATTCGTCTCTTCAGGCATTTCCTAGAAAGTGATGAGAGAAAGAGAGAGGGAAGAATGAGAGAAGACGGTCGTCCGCCGTACGATTGTCGTTTGATTGAGACAAGAGCGTTTCTTCGCTGTCACAGTGAGGATATTCTATTGATGATGGAGGAGGATCTTGTTTTTTCTGACGATGAGATACTTGTGAAGGTTGAGGTAAAGGAATAATTCAATGATGCTGAACAGACTGCTGCCAACTTCTCTCTTTTTCTACAAATGCTGTTAATTTTGCTCATGTTTTGCCAGTGAACGTTTCGGTAATAGATTTGGAGTTGATTGATGGTCTTGACGAAGACCATGGTACTGTTGAAGCTCGACTCCGTGGCAGGCGTAGGAATAGGGGGGACTTTTTTTTTAAAAAAAAAAGTACTCCTTTATGAATGAACGTTTATTGTTGTTATTACGATGTCTGGTTCCTCACTATTTTTGTGATTCATTTGTTTATTTTATGTGCTTCAATGGCTCAATTGCGGCTTCGGTTACCGCGTATCTCCATTTCTCCATAGGGTGTGGGAAACTTTAGGTGTTGATGATGTAGCAAGACTTCTCCTCCTAACTCTTGAATTCACTTTTCCCCTAGTACTGCTCGGTAGGGGGATGCTGCTTCGATAATGCAAAATTTGGCAAGAGTTGTTACTGGACCTATGTCCACTTGTAACATGATTTCACCCTTAGGGGATATAGCTACCCCGTATGCGTCGTAGATAATCGTTGTTGGGCAATTTAGGTGTTTGTCTCAGAACCCCATTTGCAAGAATTGCTCGTAAAACATAATATTGTATGTGGTCCCTTCATTGACCAACACCTTCGTAGTAGTCTGCCCGTGAATGGGTAACGTGATGGTCAGAGGCTCATTTGGCACTTGCATTTCCTGATTTTCCATCTCTTCTTCGCTCTTTGGCCTGGATAGATAAACTTCGTTTTTGCTGTTTTCTTGAAAGCTACCTTCGTTCTTTCGTAGTTCTTCGGGCTTCTCGGTTGACGTCGTATATTGACCGAATTTTCCTCGACCTATGTATTTTTCAATTGTGTTCCGAAGATGTTTGCAATCATCGGTGGTGTGTCCTCATGTTTGATGATACTCAGAGTAATCCTTGTGGTCGCATGTTTCCTTCCTTTTCTTTCCCCTGGTTGCCGGGAAGGTGAAATCTTTCTTATTTCCTTCCCTTTTCAGTATCTCCGGAGGTTGTAGAGTTAAATCCGGGTACATTACTTCTGGTGCCTTTCCTCTACCTCGGTCGTCTGATAGAGTTGTCTTTTGCCTGAGTCTTTTTTCCAGTTGGTGGCTTTCCGCGGTGCGCTTTTTCGTCTTCGTCGTGCATCCTCTGCTGCTTGTTGCTTGAGAGGCTTCGCTTTCGCCGTCTTGCTCATGATTCTTTATTTGGGTTATTCGTAGCTCTCCTCCCTGGGTATGTAAATTGGCTCTTAACTCCAGTGTCAGCGTCGAAATTTGATTCAGGTCATATTTGTAACATCTTGTTTCCACATTTTTAGTATGTTGCTCGTCCTTCTGAGTCTTCTTCGTGCCGCTTCGTGCCCTGGTACTCATGGTTGAGGATACTTAAAACGGCATCATGGTCCTTTCGCCCTAAGACCAGAGTTGATAATTGGTTCATGATTTTCTCGTTGACGCTTGTCGCCTATATTTCTTCGCCTCCGCTGACTAACTTCGGCCAACCGTCGCTCATCCCCCGAGGTGTCTGCTGATAAGCACAATCCTGGTTTCTTTATTCTTTTAGCGTTTCACCCGTGCTTTTGGTCATCTTCTCGTGGAGCTTGTTTTTAAATGTAATTCGTTGCCGTCGTCGATTTTTCGGATGTTGTCGTGCTATTCTTAGTGGCCTGGAGAGATCCTTGTTAGTCTCCAAAGTTTCGGTTCGTTACTCCTTCAACTGCCGCTTGCCCCCGTTATCGTTGGGAGCCTCCGCTATGTTCTGCAACCTGGAATATATAAAGGGAAAAGTTTCCTTATACGTTTGTACGCGTTTAATGTCAGAAGTAAGTTTTTTGTGCTTGGGAAGCTAGTTGAACAGGTCTTAGAGTCCGGTGCCGCTGGATTTGCTTATGGAACCATTTCCTAAGGGCGGATAAGATCGTAGGTTTTATGGTAATAAAGACCACATAAGGCGTGATCTACGCTGTGGATACTTGGTTTTGACTGGATCAGAGAGTGTCCTCTTTGAAAAAGCAGGGGTACCGAAATACAACCAACTTTTCGTTTGGGCTCGTTAGACTTATGGTCAGATCTGGACGATCTTAAAAATCAATATCCAGACCTGTTAACCTGAGTTTGGATCTCAAAGGATCAGTCCGACACAAGACAAGGTCTTGGTAAATCCAATGGATGGATTGGGGACAACGATCAGGTTTATTAATAACGTATTTCTTGTGTTTGCTTTAATTATATAATCAGAAAATATAATGCCGAAAGTAAAGCACACAAGACACCAGAGATTTTTTTAACGAGGAAACTACGACCTGTAGAAAAACCTCGGGACCTCGTCCAGATTGAACACCGCACAGTACAAACTGTCTACAAACACTAGCCTACTATAAGACTTTGGTCTGGGATGTAGCAGAGACCAATTCCAACCCTCCAAGCGAACTGGCTACTGTCGCACTCTTTACGTCTCTAGATCCCCCACAGATCGTCACGCACTTGATTCCCGTAGCTGACGTCCTTTACAGGCCTAGGAGTTGCTTTAACCGCTGTTAAAGGCTTATGTCAATAATTCCGGCTTTGCAACCTCAATTATCAACTGTATGTTTGAACTGTCCTTTATCAGTTTGACATACACAAAGTGACTTCCTTCGAATTGCTCCAGGTCATACAGAAATCTACTTACAAGCGGGGGCTGAAAAGTAAACCGAGTAAACTATGCCCAACTTGTCTCTACCTCGGTTGTAAACGAAGAATCACTTAAGAAACTTATACAACTGGAGCTAACTAGGTCTTACAACACCGAGTGCAGCCGTGCTTTGCTTCCCTTTAACCCTATGTGTAACGTATCAGTTCTTGAATGGCCTTATATCAGAAGAGAAGGACCATAGAATAGACAAGAACATGATCAGGTTACCAAGGTTACAGGTTACTACGATTTCAACCACTAAGGTCTCAATCTCCTACCTGTGCTTCCCAACTCTCAAGAGAAGTCTTTATAGTCGTTAGGTAATTCCCACAGAGGAACTGTTACTTAATAGAGGATGACTAGACCACAACAAGCATTCACCGAAGTGAAAAGAGTTTACGATCAATTCCACGGAGAATCTTCACGTATACTTGATGCTTGCGGTTTTCGTCCTTAGACACCTCTATTTATAGCACTCAATAAGATAGGTTGCTTAGGAATAAAACAACTAGTTACTTGTTCCACAAGTTTAGGAAACCCTAACTTGCAAACCAAGAAACCTAGATTTATCTCAATTGGAAATCTTTTATCATTTATCTGGCTAGTGTTTTGTTAGCTCAAAACACTTCAAGAATGATATCCAACAGACCAGAGATAATCTTTATCTTATTGACACATTGAGAACCGTTAGATGGACCACAGAAGATATTTCGTGATAACCAAGTCCAACTAAGAGATAAAGGAGTCAGAGTTTAACCCGTGTGAAAATCCCAGAGAATATTCACTTTGGCCGGTTCGCAAACCGTCCATCTGAATCACGACCAAATGCATCGAATCTGAGGTTCACGTACTAGTACGCGTACAAATTGATACTTTGGAACTCAGGAGTTTTTCCTAAGTCACTGTTCACGAACGGTTCGGGAACCGTCATCATTCAGATTAGGGTTTAACTTGGATCCGCTGGAAGTTCTAGGCTGAACCAGTACTTAGACGTGTTAGACGCCCTCAGCTATAATCCACTGGACTCTTGCTCAAGAGTACTCCTTTAGATTGACCCACATCCAACAAGTGATTTGCAAGCAAACCATTGCAATGGACAAATGGTATCGAATCTATCTCATGCATTCTTGTAAACTTAGTATTCGTGGGAACAAATACCAAACATAACACATGGTCATGTAGACAAGAACACGATCTCAATCGCTATTAGTTTCTCTACTAAAGTAGTCGACTATTTCGAAAGATGGAATAAGTAGAATAGAAGAATTTCCATAAAAGTCATAACTCCTACTTTCTTTTTGTCGATGAAGAATAATTGATGTCTTCTGATCATAGTCTTCGTCTTCAAGGTCTCTACTACTTTGTCTATATCCCAATTCCGAAATCTAAACTCTAGTAGACTAAATCAAGAATTGTGTTTTGACACCTAAAACTGACAACCAGCTTGACATACCAACACTAGTGGGTTTGACCGGACAATGCCCTAACACTCTTTTACCGCAATTTTTGTCTCTTATGGCGTTCTTCGGGTAAAGACCACCAGGGATCTTTATCTTGTTGCAGGATCGTTCGTCTCCTTAGCAGCTCATATCTGAGTTTTTTGGAACAAAATTTCTACCTGGGCTTTTGAAGAATAAAATGAGCAAAAACAACCAATATCACGTGAGTGAGAAAATAATTAATGATTGCAGAATGATTCCAACAGAGAAGATTCACCCCATCCTACTGGAAAATGGGATTGTTTTCCGCTGTACCGGTCGGATCTGTCAAGATAAAGTCTTGATCCAGCCGCCAAGCCTATGATTTACTGAAAAGGGGTGTAAAAGCTACCAAACAACTTTCTTAAACAAACAAGAACGCTGAGCAAAAATAAGTAAGACCGTGACAGATGCTGAAAACAAAGTTGCTGAAAAAACTTGCAAGGACACTGGTCCCTGTTTCTAGCTCCAAACTGTTGATACTAATTTTTCCATATCATACAAACATAGAAATAAAGACTAACGGGGGATTGAAATAGTACTTATCATGGATCCTCGTCCTTATTCGTTTCCTAAGTGTGGAACAACGAATCTTTGGAACTCATCGAAAACCAAAACTATATGAAATACAAAATATAATTTAGACAATGTGGATCCACATCAAAGCGCTTCATTTCCTCAGACGGACGGTATGGAAATGCGACTGAAATCAATTACATAACATATCATTAAATTTTTTTCCTGACATTACATAGTTCGATTCATTACAACTTTGGAGTTTGAGGCTATACAGAGTGATCTAAAGTATTGATACGCTTTAAAAGGACTCTCACTATATTATCCTCCTACTGTATAAGTTTTGTCGACACTTGCTCTTAGTAGAGAGGGGTATTTACAGCAGACTTTGGAGAAGGCTCCTCTTTGCTATACTTGGTTTCTTCCATTGTTTGATGATCTTTGTCGACAGCTGGTCCCTGTGCGCCACCTTCATTGTCCATTCTTATTCTGACACCTCTTATCCAGTGTATATCTTCGCTGTACTGATCCTTTGATGCTCTTGGTGTTCCAGTTTTTATCCTTTAGGTTGTTTTATGTCGCCATTTGGTCCACTTGTGGGTTAACACGTGCCCCTATTCTTCTGCGCCTTTATAAAGTGTTGATGTGACGGCTGCAGCGCGTTTTAAGCAGATCGTATCTCCTTTCATCTTTTACCTTCGGTCTTCTTTATGCTTAGTGATAGCACACTTCGGGGGAATTTCAATGCTTCGTTTTTCTATAGTTGGCATGCCCTTGGCTTCCAGGGGGTCTGATGGCCATCGATAATTATGTATTAACAGGGTTGGTGGCAACAAGACATTGCTCAAGCTACACTTCAACGAGGAATCAACGTACATTGATCCAATTTGGGCATTCTTTGAAGATAGATATCATGAAGCTAGTCACCGTGCAAGATTGAAAGAAATACTTAGTGTTTCTTTACTATTTGAGAACACTCTTTACCATGACCACAAAACGCTTAACTTGGTGAGTAACTATAAAGGAAAAATTCGTGGTCGAGTGGTCTTTAAGCAAGTAAGAAGTTCAAGCACAAATGGAAACTATAAATTGAAAAATCGAGGGTGAATGTCTCTCAAGGAGGGAAGGATGATGCATAGTGGCAACTACAAGTTTCGAGGACGAATTTCACTCAAGATGGGAAGGATGATGCATAGTGGTATTTATGAAATACCAAATATTCCCTTATATAAATAAAAAGATAGAGTTTTAAGAAAGGGAGTTTTAGTTTTATTGATGTTTTACAACATTTGTGTGAGAATGAGAGTTTTATCTTCTTAAAATCCTAATTGTATGTCTAGGTGGAATTAGTTCATCTAATTCTAGAGTTTTAGTATCTTGTAGTTTCCAATTTGTTAGAGCATGGCTCGGTCAACCTCACTAAGTGTTGGTATGTCAAGCTTAGTTGTCAACTTTAGTGATCAAAACTCGACCGCTAAGCAACACACATTAGGTAAGGTCATCATTGAGTTATCTTTAGGTTGTGGAAGATTTTGGTTTAGAATCACTATTTGAAGAGTTGAAAAAGACTGAAGATCAAACGAAGACATCCAGCTTCATCATTCAAGATGTTAGTGAATCTAAATAACGCGATTCCATTATCTTTTACACTTGTGCTACAAAAGACAAAAACATAACTTAATGCTTGAGCTTTACGTTATGACTTAATCACTTGTGATCAGTGTGCCTTAAGATATAACTCCCCTTTATTTTGAGGGTGATGAACACACAAAGGCTAAGAAAAATCCAGATGGTTTGAATGTTATTATTCATGCTGTCACTACTGATCTCTATCATCACGTGTTTACGTGTGAAACCTCGAAAGAGGCTTGGGATATATTGGAAACCATGTTTGAAGGAAATACCTCTGAAAAGGAAGCCCGACTACAGACTCTCGCTTCTGACTGGGAAAATCTTTGTATGCGTGATGAAGACACCTTTGAGGAATTCCACCTTAAACTATCTGAAATAGTTATTGCCTCATTCTCTTTGGGGGAAGTTATTACATAAAAGGATACCGTGTGTAATATTCAGGTCTCTTCCATCCAGGTACGAAGCTAAAAGCATGCGATCCTCGAAGCAAATACTGACTTGTCCAAACTTACCCGCAGTACACTGGTAGGTAAACTCAGAATTTTCGACTATGAACACAATATGACAAAAAGAGACAACATTGTATTCAATGCTAAAAGGAATGATGTAGGATCTTCTGAAAAGAGAAAACATAATCCCAGCAATGAATGTGATGATGTCTTTGACGAAAAATCTGAGGAAGAACTAGACAGTTTCGTGATATTCTCAAGCGAAGAAACAAGAGGTTCGTGAAAAATGTTCCCATCTCACATCGACCTCATGATCGTGTTACTCCAAAAAGGGAACAACCAAAAGAGGACAATGATGACCAACCCCAATACTTTACTTGTAAGGGATTCGGTCATTTTTCGAAAGAATGTCCAAATACCAGAAAATATACTGGTACTCGTGCCCTGGTAATTGTTGATGGTGGTTTTTGGCGAGGAGGTCACAAGAGTAATTTCGCATCAATTTCTGGCATCCTGGAATAACTCGAGACAAGGTACGAATTTATTTTTACAATAGGGATAAGATATTTAATTACCATTAGTTGTATTTTGATATCTCACGACCCTAGCCTGGTAGCATGGTCCATATCCCTAGCCTACATGTAAAAAATACCTATGCATGCGCATTAGCCTAGCTTGTACTTGAGCTACCCTCTTTGGATGCCCATTCCATTACCTTGGCCTGACCTTGGATATCCATGCCATTACCTTGGCCTGACCTTGGATATCCACGCCACTCCCTTGGCCTAACTTTGGATGCCCACGGCCATCCTTGCCTTTGGCCTTTGGATATCCACGACAATTCCCTTGCTTTAACCTTGGATATCCGCGTCCATTAGCTTGCCCTAACCTTGGATATCCACGTTCATCTCCTTGGCCTAACCTTGGATGCCCACGGCCATCCTTGCCTTTAGCCTCTGGGTATCCACGTCTATTAGCTTGCCTTGGCCTTTGGATGCCCACGGCCACTCCTTGCCTTTGGCCTTTGGGGGCCTTGCGTTGTCCCTTGCCTTAGCTTTTGGATACCCATGTCTATCTACTAGCTTCATCTTTGGATGCCCATGTTTATCCCTTGCCTAATCCTTTGGATGCCCACGGCCATCCTCACCTTAACCTTTGGACGCCCTTGTGCCATCCTTTGCTTAACTCCTTGGAGGCCCATGGCCACGCCCTGGCTTGTTTTTTGGAGGCCTATAATCATGCCCTGCTTACTATTTGGCGGCTCACTACACTAGCTTAGCCAAACTCATGGAGCCCCACGGCTATGCCTTGGCCAAACTCTTGGAGGCCCAAGGCCGTGCCTTGGCCAAATATTTGGAGGCCTCATGACCATGCTTAGCCTAATTTATGGGGGCCTTATGGATGTCCCTCGCCTAATTTATGGGGGCCTTATGGCTTTCCCTCGCTTAATTTGTGGAGGCCTTATGGCTTTCTCTCGCTTGTACTCATGGAGGCCCATGGCCGTCCTCTCTCTCACGGCTATCTTTGCTCTCTTAGAGTTAAAGTATATCTTTCCCTAGCCTCCCCTCTACTTATGGATCCCGCTGATCCAAGTCCTAGAGGATTATGGACTTTATTGAATCCATAATACTCTAGTTTCCTAATCAAATTCGGAAATCTGGCAGATTACGAATTTCCTTGAAGGACGATTTTTACAGCCCAATCCGTGAACAATTAGGGGGCACTTCCTTCACGAAAGTTTCTCCTCTGTGAGTTCCCTATAACATACTAAAATTTCGGTATTTTAACGAATATAGGCTGGCCTGGGTGATTTTATGAATGGACGACGTGCAAGCTGTCTAGAAATCTAAAAATAACGTAATGTTATGGCTTATCCTTTTACATCCTATATCTAACTTCCTAATAGGATTGTTATGCTATGTAACATGGATTATTATTATTATTATTGTGGCCTATCTTTAGGTCTTGGATTGGCAATGCTTATGCATTCTTGATGATGGCTACGCCGTGTTAGCATCATTCGTTTGTTTTCCTGATTATAGACTTGCTTCTATAATCAGTGCTATAATTCTTAATCATGGCTCATGGCTATGACTTATATTATTTTTGACATTCATATGTCTTCATTACTCAGATAATTGGTGCATTACATGCCACAAGCCAATTTCTCATATTTATGGCAAATCAAAAGTCGTATATACTTGACTATTGCCACAGAGAGTTGCTGAAATCCTCTCAGTCTAAATGGCGCGGTTGCATAGATCAATCCTTAGACTTATCCCATTGGTTTAAATGGCGATTGCCCAGGTCAATCCTTAGACCAAACCTAAAAGAGATATACAAGCTTATCGCTTAATCTCTATCTTTACGCAAAGTCCTGAGTTTACCAGTAATTGGTACGACTTTGCACTTAGTCATCTTTGACTTAACAAATATTTAACAAATCTTACGAGAATCAAGTAAGTTACATGGGAGGATATTCTTTAGGGTTTTGGTTTGGCGGTCTACGGCACGTGTGATTGCAACAGCTCAATCACCCAACGGGAAAGACACTAAGTCGTGTGAACGTTGCTGGAAAGATGGGATAAGGTAGTGGGTTGTTAGTCTTCCCTATTATTAGGCGCAAGACTCTTAACAACTGACCCCACTCACTCCTCACTCCCACTCTTCCACTTCTTCCACTTCTTACGAGATTAGTTGGAATTCTATTGCTATAAATAGGTCACTCGACCAGTTTGGAACAACAACAAGAACAGACAAGTTCAACTGTTTAATTCAGTGCAAGTATAATCAATCTATCTTATCGATAATTGATTAACTCTTCTCATTCATCATTCAATATCTAGTGAGAACTGAATATCAATTCTTTTTTAGCAATTTAATCATCAACATCACAGAAATTATAGCAATTCTCTGATCTCATCTTTCTCTGCTTCCCTCCCTAAACCAACCCTATATCCTCTTCTTGTAACTGAAGCAATACTCGAACGGCCATTTCTTGGTTTAGGCGAGTCTTGTTCGATCTTGACCTCTCGAATACCATTACAACTTCTTATTACATCATCACACTTCACACTTTACCCCTCAGATTCTCTTTATTGTTTTACCCCTAAAACATTTGACGACCACAGTGGGAGGTCATTATCTCGGTTGTAAGAAAATATAGTTGAAACCAAGAGGCAGAGTTCAGAGAACACAAATTCTCCAAATATCCCTAGTGGTCCCACGAGTTCATCTACTGCGAGTGGGGTCACAAATACCCAAGTTAGTGGCGCCATCACCTCTGCTGGCCTCACCACCCAAAACGTGAACCCTATCACAACCAGAAACCCTAATTTTGTGTCTGCCTCAACCCAGATAGGGTCCACCTTATCCTCTTCTCCCTTGGGCGTGTCATCCCCTGTGGTGGGTTCCACCACGCCTACCCTATCCAATATCACGTCCCCCCTATCTCATATGGTGGGGACTACCACTACCACTATCTCCCCCACTCCTTACACTCCTATCTCAAGCCGCACAGAAGCTTTCCTCTTCGGGCCCCGTACAGGAGAAACAAGGAGTACTGAAGACTCACCTAGCATCGTGGATCTCATGAAGACCCAACAATATCTAGCCTTAAGTCAAAACAATATGGTGAAAACCCAGATGGAGTTGCTGACTTGCTTGAGGACACTCTCAGAGAAGCTGGCGCCTCCAACAAACCCAGGGTTTGCACGTGCAGATCCCCTTGCTTATTCCAACAGGGCGGGTCCTTCTCAGATTCATGTTATCCCTGATGATCAAGACACTCGTGTCCACACCAAACGTGAGCCAAGCACGGGTTCTCAACACAACTTCGTCACTCGTGAAGATTTACAGAATCTTCTACAAGCTCAGAACTTGGAAAATTCAGATTTGTTTCATCGTCATCAACCTCCATATCCAATTGAAATTCAACATGAATCTCTTCCTGAAAGATATGTCACACCTTCATTCTCGATGTATAATGGTATTGGGAATGCCCGAGAACATATATCTCGCTTCCTAGAATCATTGGGAATACATGAAAGAAGCCAAACTGTATGTCTCAAAGAATTCTCGAAATCTCTGACGGGAAAGGCATACACTTGGTATAACAATCTAGCTCCTAACAGCATTCTCAGCTGGAGCCAGATGGTTAATGTTTTCCTCAAGAAGTACTTCTTCGTGTCTGAGCAACTCACTCTCTCCTTGATAGGTGTGCAAAACGCCTATTCAAGAGTACCTAAATTGATACACTTTAGTCGACTTAATCCTCATACATTGTTTATTTTAATCATTTTCTATTTTGCAGGTATTTTAAAATTATATTTAATAAAATGAAGCAAATACAACTCAATTCATAACTTTGAGTCATATGGAGTTGGTGGTCTTTGAACACAAGAAGGATACAAGCACAAGATTGTGGAAATCAAAAAAATTACTGGAGCACCCGAAGAATTCTACTCAGGGCAGCCAAGCATCAGTCCAGAGGCACCACATACTCAAGGCACCGGGGTAGTCCCAACCTCAGTTGGCCGTTATGGGGTAACCTTATCTTTAATAAAGTCAGCCAGATTTTCAGATCTGGTTTGTGTCTGAAACACACAGCAGAAGCAGAGCAGAGGAAAATGGGGAAGAGTAGAGCAGTGGAGATGGAGCAGAATGTTGAGATAGTCAAGCAGAGAATCAGAGACCGAAGCAAAGCTAATGGGGTCAATACAGAGCAAGGAGAAGAACTGCCACGGTTCATAGATAGAGCTCAGACTCAGAAGAAAGGGAATCGAGGAATGGGTATTATGGATTCAGACTCAGAAGATGGGGAAGAGAAGCAAACATATGGGTTTTGGTTGTACTGTGGATTTGAATTGAACTCAGAATGATAGATTGGGAAAGAACCAGCTGAAACAGAGAGGATTTGCTGCCGTTGATGGCCGAAGAAGAACTGGAAGAATCTGAAGCTGAAATTGAGCTCAGGATTTGAATCAGGGAGATGGGTCATGCTTGAATTTCATCTAGAATGATTGTATGTTTTGTTTGGTCTCGGATTGGAATTGCTGGTGATGATGTTCACCTGTGAGATTTGGGATAGTTGAAATGCACTGTCGCTCTTCGGTTTCCGACAGAGCTGAAGAAGAAGGTTGGCGTGTGAATCGCACACGTGCAAACAGGAGAAGCGTGCAACTTGCACGTGCTGAAGGGAAAGAGGAAGAAAGATAGCAAGTGTGCGTTCTGCACATGTGTTGATACAAGGAAAATGGCGAGTGGGCTTGGCTGTTTGGTTAAGAGTTGGCCCAGTATGGTGTTGGGTCCGAGTTTTCTGAGCTGGGCCTCGAGTTGAGGTTTAGGAAACTGTTTTGGTTTAGGATTTTAGGGTGTGTTGTGAATAAATAAGACAGAACTTTCACAGCCACAGGAGATGATCACGCGGACGCAGAGTTTTGAAGGGTTTTCACGCACAGTTCCCGAGGTGGAGGAAAAGCTAGGTTTTGGGCACGAATTTCGAGGTGGAGCTTTGGGAGAAAGATTGGAGCGTCGGGACGACGGGTTTTTATGATTTCTAGCACTTTCTTATTATTTTTTATGGATTTCAAAAACAATATGAGTAGCTAACTTTCTTTTATTGGTTGAGAATGTAGTCTTTATATTGCAAGACATGTTATTTGCTTAATTATGGAGTTAAACTTATTCATATTCATCATCGATTCTATTCTACTATGTGTTTGAGTGTATGATTGATGTATTACACTAAGATAGAACATCTTTTGATTCAAGTGGCCAATTGAGTTAGATTTTGTTATTATCTATTGCTAGAACTAGGTTTGGAGATACGAAATAGTTGAAGAACTTATTCATAAGTAGCACAATATGATTATTGAGGTGGTGATAGCTTCGAGAGTTATATATAGGATATAACCTTTGTTGAATGAGCCATTCATGGTGGTTCATTGCATTGATTAGCCTATTTCACAAAACTTAGTGCTCTTAGAGAGTTGAACTCGATTACTCATGGTGTCGAGTTATTCTCTACGTAGTATTCACACATTCATCGTTATGGTGTGTGATGACATTAGGAAATTTCAGAATATTTTCGCGATGATGTATTCTAGGGCTTTTGATGATGATAGAATTAGTCGATACTCCATATATTATTCATATGCATGTTAAGCAATTAAAGATGAACCCTTAACCAATATTCTCCACTCTTGATTACTTTCAATCATTCTTTGCGTCTTATTTACTTGCTTTTATTTTATTTTACTTTTAGTTTTAAAACAACAAACATTCCCCCCTTTGGTTACTCTTAAGTTTTCAAATACAACTGATAAACCATACCTCTCTCTGTGGAACGAACTTATTCTTGCTACTGTGCTTAATTTATATTTAGTGAAGTAAGAGTATTAATTTTGACTGGTTTGACACCCATCACTCCTATTTGGGAAGACTTTATCAGCGAAACAATGAACATCCAGATGATTATGTGACGAGGTTCAGAACTCGTGCAGTGGATTGCAATGATCCAAACGTGACGGAGTTGCAGTTAGTGGATCTTTGCATCAATGGAATGATACCAGTATATCGGGCCTTATTGGAGAATCTGGATATTAATAATTTCACCAAGCTCCATAAGTCCGCCAAACGATCCGCCACTACTGCACCTGCGTTACTAGAAAGGCCCAGGCCTGTAAAAGTTGAAGAAAGTCGTGGTGAGACACGTGCCAGCAAGCGACTCGTCAACAAGCAATATAGCTCTCTTCCCTCAGTTCATGCTGTCACTGAAGGTGTTAAGAGGAAGGCGCCTACTCCTGAGGCCCCATAATTAAAACGTGCGGCCCAAACTCAATCTCAGGTTCCTGCACGGGTCCCAGCTAATAATCCTGCACCAAAAGCACCACGACAACCGAGGGAATTCCCTAAAATTCCTGATTTCCCATGTACTATGGATGAAGTGATAGAGCTCCTGGAAGCATGGATTCAAGATGGTGTTGTCAAATTACCTCATGTACGGAGAGAGCCTACAGCACAAGAAATGACTGATCCCAAGTATTGTCATTTTCATAGGTTCGTCAATCATCCCACCAGCGAGTGCCATCGACTCAAGCAAATCTTCAACGAAAAGATCGAGTCAGGAGAGTTGAACTTGGGGACTGAGGGTGTGCAAAAGAATCCACTTCCTCAGCATTAACCTCAACGTCAACATCAACCCAACATTCGAAATTTTCTCCGGAGAATCTGTCAAGCAAACTGCTAATTATTTGATGGAAAATCTATGCGAGTTCTTGCATTTTTATAGGAGCCAGCGAAGAAATATTTTCGCCGCCCTCAACTGGATTGCTAGTGGTAAAGAGCTACCTGTACCTGAAAAAGCTCAGCCAAAGCCTAACGAAATTACACCAGAGATGATAGCAGGAGGGGAGCACGTTCCAATACCACTTATCTCTGCTCGTCTCAAAGGTACAAATTTTAAGAAAGTTCAGATTGATGCTGGTGTTATGGTTAATTTGATCCCAATCAAAACACTTCAAGCAATTGGGATTTCTCGACGGGATGTCATCTACTATCCCACAGTGATGAAAGATTCAAAAGGAAATCTCCAAGACATATATGGTCATGTTACTTTGGATCTAAAGGTGGACTCTGCTCGCACCAAAACCGAGTTTCATGTAATCAAAGAGGATGAGGAGCACGACATGATCTTAGGACGTCCCTGGCTTCATGGGAAGAGATTTGTGCCTACAATCTCACCAGTAATCATCAAGGGCCAAGAGTTCATGTTTGACCAAGAAAGCTGCGACGTGGGAAAGCTGGAGTACCATGTGGGATCCGAAACTCTGGTGATATTCAAAGAGGTACGTGAAAGTGATTTGAAGTACTTTATTCAGAATTATTTACTTCTCGGAAAACCCTATCCAACGTGTCCCCACACAAGGATTGGATAATTCTCCGACATGGGGACTTGATTGCATCAAGTCTATCAAACCCTCTGAGGCACCTCGGGAGGAAATCAAGGCCACTACAAATAGGTGGGTTCAGACAAAGCAACGGTCTTATAGGCGAAAGACACCTGAGATGTCATGGGTTCCTAAGGCTGCTTTTCAAGAAGGATATAAGGTTATGCGACGCACTAACCGAAAAGTAACTTCTATTTCGGGGTCCCCACCAAACTGCGGAGGGCCTTATGTCATATCTCGAGTCATGCCTAATTCACGATACATGATAAGCGCAATATATGAGCGACCTTCAAAAATGGTGGTCAATGGCAAATGGCTCAAGAAGATATGAAGATTCACTTTCCAATTCCTTCAAAAGAAAAGTGCAAGCAATTTCTTGCCTTTTAACAATTCAATTCAAAATTCAAATTCAAAACCTATGAGTTCAAAACCATCAATTCCTACAAACCCTTTGTTTATAAAACCAAATAAAAGCAAAATAAAATTCTATCGAGAAAATGTTTTGCTCCTGAAACCTTTCAAAAACAACCATCTAATGAAGATTTCGCTCCTTCATCAGCTGCCTTCTTTATAAGAGCAATATGAGCGGTCTTCTTCTTCACCTCTTCAGTTATCTTACGGAGTTCCTCAGTCATGGCGGCATAATTCCTCTCTTCTTGCTTCACCAAATCATGGGTGAATTTGCCAACAACGGCACGGATGTATTGGATTCTCGCCTGAAGCCACAACAAGTTGGGTTTGAAGTTTTCGAATGTAGCAATCAGCTCTTCTGCTTCATCTAGCGCCTTGTTGGTCACGTCTTTTAGTGGGGTGGCATCCATCTTCGAGATCAAGTCCATAAGGTCAGGTGCAACACCTGTAAGCGTATGAAAGTGGGCACACCTTTCAGCAATAATAAGGTGACCATAGCAATTCCATATCCTCCTATATAGTGGGACGTGTCCCTCGGGGACATTAAATCCTCCCACTAATGTATGGCCAGGGAGAATTGTTTCATGGGTAGGATTATATGCCAAACCAGCATGAGGGAACTCAAGAAGAGTCCACTTAGTCGGAGCATTTACACCAACAATGTCGATATCCTCACAGGCTTGTGTTTCTTTATCGACGAGCTGAAAGAATGGTTCAAAGCAAGCAGAAGTTTAATAATATGTTTCAAGCTATATAATGAAAGCTTAGCATAAGAAGATGATCAAATTTACCTCGGCAATGGGAAGATTCTCATCATCAACATCGTCAAAATCCTTACTGAGGTTTTGACCATCACTGATCTTTTCACCGACGAAGTAACTAACTTCGATCTCTTCATTACCACCAGAAGGCTGCAAGAGCAAACAAGGTGAGAATAAAATACTGGAATATTTTACTTCAAATTAAAAGAGTTGTCAAAAGTACTTGTGTAGCATCAAGTGTTACGGAGGATTTGGGTCCTGTTGTTTCTCCACTTTTATTTCGCTCCGTAGTCGTGCCATTCGGAGTTGCTCCACCGAAGAGTGAGCTTTGGCCAAAGGGATTGAATGAAGCATTCTCAAAGTCTGGAGAAGGTCCATCCTACATCAAATAATGAAGAAACATCATCAAAAGAAAGTATTACAATAAGTTCACGACGTTTTCCAAAGAAGGAATTTTCTGACGTCTGAAATATTACGAAGTACTGAAGAAAACTCAAAATCTGTACAAATCCGTAAGGAATTTGGAAAAGTTTTCTTCACGAAAGTTGTTCGTATGGATGTTTTCTATCACGTGATAAAAGGGCTTAGTTTTTGAAGAAATCTACTGGCCGGAATGATTTTTCTACTGAACAGCGTGCAGTCTGCAACATTTCTGGACGTTGCGCCACCTTGTGGCACATGGAATAACGAGCAAAACAGCATGGAATTCAGATTTTCTTCTTTGAGGTGAAAGCTACCGAAGTCCTTTTTCTAAATTGGGGTCAACCATCGAAATCCGCCATCGGATGAAGATTTTATGGCCATTCTCGTGACACGACTTGAAACAGGAAAATCTGACGGGATTTTTACTTTTCTACTAAAAGTGAATATATAGCTAACGGGATGAAGTCTTACCTTTACCCAATCCTTTGAAAATGGATTGGGGACTTGATTATCGCTTAAAGAAGTCACCATGGAGCTGCTACTAGCTGGGGAAAATGATGCTCCACCCGGAAGACGATTAACACCGAAAGATACAGTTTCAGTATTGGTCTCTTGTGTTGCGACGCTAACGAACTTCTGACTAGGCGGAGTTGGCTGCACAAAAGAGTCATGAATAAGATTTCAAGATTATCACAAGTCAGGCTTATGCGAGTACTCCAAAGTACAAGGTCTTGTTTGGGCTTCATGTTCGTGGAAAAGGCTTCTATGCGGATGCGGCTGGTCCATCAACTTATGCTCACCCTGGAACACTCACGGTTCCATGCTGCGCAGGGGACTTAATGTTGATGGTGGTTTTTGGCGAGGAGGTCACATGAGTAATTTCGCATCAATTTCTGGCATCCTGGAATAACTCGAGACAAGGTACGAATTTATTTTTACAATAGGGATAAGATATTTAATTACCATTAGCTGTATTTTGATATCTCACGACCCTAGCCTGGTAGCATGGTACATATCCCTAGCCTACATGTAAAAAATACCTATGCATGCGCATTAGCCTAGCTTGTACTTGAGCTACCCTCTTTGGATGCCCACACCATTACCTTG